>JZKD02S0157013.1:86814-97324 GCA_000966675.3 Picea glauca
TAAATACATTATTAATATTATATTTATTGTATTAATGTATAAATTAATTAATATACTTTACATTATACATTAATGTATATATTAATTAATACATTACATTATTAATGTATTATTCAATTAATAAGTTACTTTATATATTAATATAAATTAATATTTTAATTTATACATTACATTAATACAATACATCAACGCATCATTACCTTATTAATGTATCATTTTATTACTCTATTAATATTTTTGTAATGTGTTAATTAATAATGCATAAATTTAGTCTCCGAGGTGTAGGACAGTCGGTGATAGAGTGTGTTGTTAAGCCACTCCGTGATGTTAAAGTTACCGGTTCGAAACCTGCGGGGACAAAAAATCCAACCATGTTAAGGGTTGGTGTCGCTCAGGCCGGGTACGATCCCCGGGTGATTTTGACGGCTTAGATGCCCCTGAGTCACGGTTTCTCAAGCCACAGGTTAATCGCGTAGCCAACAGGTCCCGCACAAATTAACAAACAAAAAAAAATAATGTATAAATTTATTAATTAATTAATACATTACACTATTAATGTATCAATCAACTACATTATACATTAATGTAACGTAATACTTTAATTTATAGATTACATTTATACATTATTATTATCTATTACATTAATGTAATACATTACATTAATAGATCTCATTAATTTATATACATTAATATAATATTATTGTAATAATTAATTAATACATTAATTATGTATTAATATATTAATGGTGGTCTTGAAGACATGTCGTCCATCAACTAACAACAACCACTTTTATGTAAAAGGTGATTGATATACGTCGATCAACGCCATTTTCCACTTTTTTAAATTAATGGTGTTCATCGGTGTATATCAACCACTTTTTACATAAAAGTGGTTGTTGCTAGTTCTAGATTGTGGAACTCTTTTTTGAATTATTCTACACAAGCCCTGAACTCCTTGATGTTGTCATGGTCACTTTTGTGACACTGTACTTCCTTCTCGAGTGACCTTATTATTTTTTTCTTCTCTTCTATCTCACACACCATGTTTCTCAAATTTTATTATGATCCTTTCTTTAAGGCGAAATAGAGTGAAAAGATAGATAGAAGATGATCACTTATATTTTTTATTACCTTCGCTTTAGTTTTTAGTGATAAAGGGGATGCCACGAACAATGGTAATTTCCTGTTTTTTTGCAAAATAGTATTACCTGAGTCCTTGTTAAACTTGAAGGAATTCAGATGGGCTACCTTCTGATATTTTGACGGTCTATAGGCTCCCAATCCCAACTCACTTAGTGGGAAATGTCATCCGATGAGAGGAATTTTTTTTTATAACCATGAAATGTCCATATCCATGTGGTCCATGTCAAGGCCTCTTTCTTTTTATTGATTGTTTCATTGTGCTTCTACCTCTACTATTTCCTTCTACTCTACTTTGGTTGTTCCTTTCACTTCTGCTTCAGATTTCACTTCCGCTTCATCCTTTGCTGCTATTGCAACTTGTCCTTTATGCTCAACTTCTTCTTCCTTTATTTTCTTTTGTTTCTCTGCTATCGTTACTTTCCTCTTTCTCTCGTCTTCTTCTCGTTCTTTATGTTTATGATTTTCTTCCTTTCTTTTTTGTTTACCTTCTACCTTGACTACCTCTTCTTCTTTCTTCTTTTCCTCTTGTTCGTCTTTCAACCAGATTTCCTCTTCTTCCCTCTTATCTTCGGATTCTCTGGCTTTCTTTTCATCTTCTACCCCTGCGTTGAGATATTCTCCCTCTTCTGAAAAATAATTCATCATAACTACTTTCCCTATGATGTACTTCTTCTTCCCATGTTTTTGACTCGTAAGTCCACATGTATTTGCAGTTGTAGGAGTACAGACCCGAAGGATCATCTTTAAAGGATCTTTCCTCTTCGAAATGGAAAGAAGCGAGGGTGTTCATCTTTGCTTGGGATTCCTTGATCTCCTTCAATGAGTATAAGCCCACCCAGAAAGAAAAAGGTGCCCAAATTTCCTTCTTATCCATGTATAGACATGAACCTACTCCATGTATCATTGTTTGGTAGGATATTTCCTGTAGCACCAGCCGGTCAAAGATGAATTTAGGAAGTATGTGAGGAGATTTCATAGTCTTGTTAAAAATGATATACGTTTTGTACTCAAGCATATACCAATCACCTACTCTACATACAATGGCAAGAGATTTTCTAGTCATATAGGGCACCAATGTGCAAAATAAGAGATTGTATAGGGGAATTAGAAATTCTTTACATATCTTTTGGTACTCAAATCTGTACTTCTGCTCCCACAACACTTTTCAATAGATATGGATGGGAAGATCAGTCAACTTCCAATCCCACCCCAACCCTAGGTATGCGTGAATCACTCACATCATGTCTAGACGATAAGAATGCACGTGGAAACTGGGGAAATTCTCGGAACCATGTGTTGGGAAACGACGATTGCTTCTTTCATCATCGAGGACACAATGTATTCCCAATGGAATGATGACCTTGAGAATGTGATATAGTGAATCAAGGGAAGTCAATTTATTTTGAATTTTTGAGGTTCCCATAGAGTCTACACACCATGGTTTTGCATATTAGTATGACAACTTGAGGGCAGTGGTAGGGTACTCATTCATAGTTTTGAAATGTTTACCAAATTTGTACCAGCCCTTTAAAATATCCCTAGGATTGTGAGGGAATTTCTTTACCAACTCATCATCCAATATCTTTTCCCCCTCTTCTAATGGGATGCAATAGTTGAAGGTTGGAAAGATCCCACTAGTCAACCTTCTTTTTTTAGTATGTGGCTTCTTTCCAAATTTGCATGTTTTACTATCCACGAGATATGTTTTACTTTCCAAATTAGATTTCTTGATTGCCTTGGATACCTTGAGATCTTGATCTTGCTCTGGAAATTGAGGAAATGTCTAGTTGTTGAACATATGATAGATGTCACCCCATTTGAATGTAGTCTCTCTATCAACGAGGTACTTGGTGTCATCATATACTGTCCCTTGTGTTTCAACTTCTTCTTCCTCGGCATCCCTGGGCACATGAACCTCTTCTACATGAGCCTTCTATGGATTCTGGGATCCTCTTCTAGGTCGAGACATGCTTGGACCTGTATCAAACAAGTTAACACACAATAGACAAAATTTGATAGTAGTTCAAGCGAGATTAAAAAAACAAGCATAATTAAAGTGACCAAGATAGCTCTTCGATCTTGCGTAGAACCAGGTTTTGCGAGCTTAAGGATAATGCCATTGACATCCTATGTGGAGGAAAGACCATGTGTTAAGGTTTTGTAGATCTTGTAAAGTATCGACAGGAAAGTCGTTTCACCGATGATACAGGTTGTATGAAAGGAGAAACATCTTCTCCTCTGAGATAATCTGTATTGACGAAGATATGTCTTTAGTCTGCCGATATAACTTGCTCTAACTTGCTCGCCATCCCTAAAGACTCGTCAAACTTCTAAGTGTTTGGTTGTTGGTTTTAGATGTTAAAACTCAGTTGTATTGGCACATCGAGAGTACATGCTAAGCTCAGATAGGCAAGAAAAATGTAAGGGAGACAACCCTATGTCATGGTATGGCACTTGAAAAGGGGGCAACGATCGACTAGAACTATTTGATGGCAGGTGTATCAAGAGGTTAGAACTATATGATGGCCGGTGTATCAGAGGTTGTGAACAATCTATGGCCGGTGTATAAGAGGTTGGGAACAATATTTTCACCGATGCATTGGAGGGGAAAAATAATTTTTCCTGTGATACACCAGAGCGTGCAATCATTTGGCTTCCAGTGGGGGGCTCATGTGCATCGACGAAGGAAAAGGGATCACTCTTTGGTGTTTCAGAGCCGAGAAGCGAGTCAACTTCCAAAGAGAAACTGCCTCTGCTGCGTCGGAGGAAAAAGAGGATATGCCTCCGGTGTGTCGGAAGCAAAAGAGGATTTTCCTCCACTGAAGAAAATCAAACACAAAAATATTCTAAGTGTTGGGCCCCCTTGGTCGTATTGGCGGAGGTACAGATATTCCGCCAATACAATGTGTATCGACTACAAAAAGCTATTTTCCTCCGTTGTATCAGGAGCAAAAGACTATCTTCCATCGACAGAGTGTGTATTGACGGTCCAAAGAAAGTTGAATTTCTTCATAAAACGAGCCTGAGAAAGGGCAAGGAAAGAGGGTAAAATGTTGAACTTTAAAGGGAAGAATTATAAGTCTAAGTCCATTCAAATGACAAGAAGCTTGGAAACTAGGAGGGTTCTCTATTTTATTGGGAGAAAGAATGGCCTTAGAGATAAAGTTAAGAAAGGGAAGGAAAGTTAAGAAAGGGAAGGCTTTTGAGATAATGTTAAGAAAGGGAAGGTGTTGATGCCGCACAACAATTGGCGACACACTAGAAGAAGTCCGTGAAACTCTACGTCAAACATAGGGACCGAACTCACTTTGAGAATAAATAAAGTCGTTGCAATGAGCATCAAGATAAGAGTTAGTAGGTCCCATTGACTTGAAGTGATGAAACAAGTAAAGAATTGTACCTAGATTGAACAAGTTTCTTCTCCACATTCAGATTGCTACATCAATTTATATTAGAGTGAGCTCTTTCTCCACAAACCTTTTCATAATATTCCAAATAGCATTGGTTCCTGTAATGAAGAAATTATTGCAAACTAGAAACAAATAAAAAACTCTTGCAATGCATGGCACGTAGACCACAAACTCTAACAATCTCAAAATAATGATTATGAAGATATTCTTGATGATGAAATGCCCCATATGCCCCATAGAATTAGAAAAAAGGGAAATCTTATCTTAGCTCCACCCTAGCAACAACATCCAACATCCAACTTAGTGACCTTGCCATACTTGGTCATCATGACTTTGACAACGAGAGTAATTAGAACCATTCCTCTATCCATGTACATTTGCAAGAGACAACCATACATTTTATGGACTTAAATCACTTGAACCACCAAATTCAACATGATCACTCCTCTTTTCACCCTTCATTGGATTCTCTATTCCCCATCCAATGCATAGCTTTCAACATTGTTCTAACTCACTTTTCAAAAAATCAAAACACTCATCCACTAAAAGTAAGTGATCACCATGTACTACAGGCACGAGAAAGTCATAATTAATTACATGCATTAACATTGCATGGGCCTAATGACCTCAATCAACAAAATCAATCCTTGATACTATTTTCTTTGATTGGTGTCACAACTTTTAATATACATGCAACAATAATAATAATAATACATGCAATCCTTCAAATACCTAAAAAGAAGATGAACCGTATTGAGGAACATTCACTCACAACTCTCAAAGAAGAGTTAAACCATGTTTGCTACATTCTCATTCACAAGATAAGCTTCATTGGACCAAAATTATCACCTATAATTATTACACAATTATCACCTTGGACACTATTTTCTCACAACAAGGTAGAAACCCTTCCGAGTCTACTTTTCGAAAACTTCTCTTGAACATAAAAAACACAAAGCTTGCATTAGAGGACTAGAGGCTTGTCATATCTAGGACATATATTCCTGAGTCATGAAGAACAACAGACATTTCAAAATCCAATGCATTTATATACAATTAACAAATTGGTCACATTGCATAGTAAGCAAATGTTGAAATTGCTAAATATGTGAGTCGCACAAAGAAATGTGTAGTAAATTGAACAAAAATTGTCCATTGAGAATGAAGATGACTACTTAGACACAAAGCCTTGATATTGTAAGGACAATAGGGGATGTTAACATCCAAATAATGGGTTGAAGTTAGCCTTATTAATGGAGTTCTTGGAAAAGTCATTGCTATTTTCTATAGAAACATGACATGTTGGAAATCCACATCATGTGCCAATCCCACCTGTAATAAAAGAGGCTCCTAAGCAAGTGCCCCTTCGACTGACATGGGATCTAACAATACATATATCACAAGGCATGTGATATTACATAAGGAAACAATAAACATTGGCAACATTGTTTGTTAAAATCTGAGCTTCAATGCCAACCAATTTACATACTTATTTAGATATTGGTAATATTTTCTAGTCCTTATTATTGAGTATCTAGTTGGATCAAATAAGCTATAATTAGAATAGAAATAAGAGTACATTAATTGTAATTAGCTTCATGTAATTAAGTGAGAACTCCTATTTATCTATGTAATCTTGTAGAGGCAAAGACAATGAGTGAGTGTGTAATATTGGTCTAGGTGGTGTAATATCTCCCTGAAACGATAAATAAACTGAATCTCATTGTCTTGTGGATGTTTCCCTGTATAGGGTTTTACCACATAAAATTGTTGTGTTAATTCGTTTGATTACATTGATGTGATATTCTTCAATATTTGCAATTAAATAAATATGTGTTTTTTATTCTTTCATTGCACAACAAGTGATATCATAGCAGGTGTAGCAGGTGCACCAAGCGGAGTTGATCATATCTTCCCGAGTACAAGAGATTTTGTGCAATATTTTACATGGGAAGTCAAGTTCCTTGCCAAGGCCTAATTTTTAAGGCCTATGAAGCATCCATAGGGAGACATGCCCCGTCCAAGGTGATAAGAGTGTCCCAAACGTGTTTTTCATAACTATGGGGGAGCATCCTCCACTTAACGCACCATATCGGGTTTGGGGGAGTGTCTTCCTAGGAAATAATGGTTCTCCTTGGTCAAAATGCATGGAGATATATCTTATTAAGGAATCATCTTTCTATTTTATGAGTGGGGGGTGCTCTTAATAAATATTTCGAGAGGTGGACTCCTTTGTTGATTAAAGGGTCTTAAGGTATATACTCCTTTGTTGTTTTTAAACTTTTTTAAATCAATATTTTATGCGTTGAATCTTATTTGATAGTCTCACTTTGAAATAAAGATTATACCTACACATTTTAAAGAAGATTTAGTTTATAAGTACTAGTGTAGGCGATTTGAGCTAATGAAAAAGATATAGAGTTCGAAGTTTGAAGTGGCAAATTTCAATGGAAAAAACAACTTTGAGCTATGGAAGCTCAAGATGTAGGATCTACTAGTGCAAAGGGTTGCAAAAAGAATTGGCAGGCAAGCCAAAGAAACCAGTAACCATGACAAACAAGGAATGGGAAGAACTGAATGCAAAAGCACTCAGTACTATTCGTCTATGTCTGGTAGATGAATTTTTGTTTAATATTGTAGGAGAGGATACAATAATACACTTGTGGAGCAAGATGGAAAGTCTATATATGACAAAGTCCTTGATGAGAAGAATCTACTTGAAGAAGAAATTATACATTCTGGGAATGAAATAATATACGAAAGTCATTCACCATCTAAATATCTTTAATACCCTGATAGTTCAATTAACTAGTATGGAAGTTAAACTCGAAGATAAAGATAAGGCTATTACACTATTGTTTTCGTTTCCCGAGTCTTGGGATAATTCAGTTACCTCTATTAGATTTATCTCAATATATGTTTTATATTATGACTCTTTTGTGGAAGCTTTGTTGGTTGAGGAGATGAGGAGAAAATCTAGTCAAGAAACCTCAACTTCAGAGGCGATGGTGATCAAAGGTGATCCCAAAGAGAAGAATCAGATAAGTTCGTCACAATCTAAGTCAAGAGGAAAAAAGGGTAGAGAAAAATGTTGGTACTGTGGAAAAACAAATCATCTCAATAAAGACTATTGGAAAAGAAAAGAATCTGAGGAGAACTCTACAAAATAAGCAAATTTCGCTGCAACAAATTAAGGTAGGACTGATGAAGTTTTATCCATTTCTAATAGTTCAAGATATCAATAAGAATGACAGTTAGATTATGGTGCCTCCCACCACATGTTCTCACATAGAAACTGCTTCATTTCTTACCAGTTTGTTGATCAGGGTGTAGTGTTTATGGGAAATTGTATTATGTGTAAAAGTGTTGGGGTTGGCAATATTAGAATCAGGATGTTTGATGGTAGTGTTAGAGAACTAACGAATGTTAGATATGTACATGAGATTAAGGTAAATTTTATTTCATTCTAGGGGTTTTGTATTATGGTGGATATAAGTATACATGTCATGGTGGAGCACTCAAAGTGTCAAAAGGAGGTTTAGTAGTGATGAAGGAAAAAAAGGTTGATAACCTTTATAAGATGGAAGGAAGTACCGAAGTGCCATATGAGGTGACATGTGTATATTATTTTTTATGGTAGAAGAAACAAAGTCATATGAGAAGGAAAGAGTTGTAGGTACTGGTAAGTCATAAATTATTTCAAGACTTAGAATCTTTGTTTCTGAATTTTTGCTTGTATTATATTTCTGCTAGTTATGATGATGATGATGAGGAAAGGGGATGTAGAGTGTGGGATCATAATTCCCACATAATCATCATTAACAGAGATATAGTGTGATGGAACAACCAGAAGTATTTGTTCAAAATCACAAAGGAATATTTTTTTGCAAGCTCGAGGATTCATTGTATGGCCTAAAGGTACCTAAGAAACTACACAAGAGGCATCAATCCTTCATGGTGAGCTGAAAAATTGTAATTATAAATATATTTTTAATAGTACATTCACTATCTCGATGTTTTTTTTTGATGATATGCTTGTTGCAAGACGAAGCATGGTTGATATTAGTAAGATAAAGGCTGAGTTGCACATGACATTTCAAATGAAGGATCAAGGAGCAACAGAACAAATTTTGAGCACAAAAGTACACAGAGATGGTATATCTGGTAAGCTATGGTTATCATAACAAAAATTGATACTGATGAAGTTGATTATGAATATTGTTAATCCTATTAATATCCTTGTTTCTTTCCATTATAAGTTTTCTTCAATTTTAGGTCTTGTTTATATAGAAGAAAAGATTATGTCTCATATACCGTGTGTCAGTACAATAGAAGGTTTGTTGTATGTGATGAAATAGTCAAGAACAAATATTTCAAATTCAGTTGATGTTGTCAATCATATGGAAAATTTAGGTGAAGAAGTGAAATCGGTGCTTCAAAGTTTTAGAGGCACAAGTGTCACCTATAACAGTTTCACTTGATTAGTCCATGGTAATTATAATTTAGATTTTGCAGGTATTTTGGATAAAAAGAGATTTACGTCAAGATATGTCTCAAAGCATCATTTTGGAAGATTGTTGGAGACAGAGTGATCCCTGAGAAAATCAAAACTCAATCAAATCATACAGATGTGGTCATGAAACCAGTGTTATTAGAGAAGTTGCAGTGGTTCTTAGCTTCTCTTGGCTTGCAGCATAGGTGATGAACAAAATTGGACAATGATATTTGGGTAAATATGTTATCAAGGTGGATATTGTTGAATTGGTGCCAACCAATTTAAACATGTATTTAGATATGGGGCACATTTTATGGCCCCTATTATTCAGTATATAGTTGGATCAAATCAACTAGAATTAAAATAGGGATATGAGTACATTAATTGTAATCAGTTTCATTTAACTAAGTGAGAATTGCTATATATCTATGTAATCTTGTAGAGACAAAGTGAATCAGTGAATGTGTAAGCTTGGTCTGACTGATGTAATATATCCCTTGAATGATAAATAAATTGAATATCATTATCCCATAGATGTTTTCCTATATGGGGTTTTACCACATAAAATTGTTGTATTAATTTATGTAATTGCATTGATATGATCTTGTTCAATATTTGTAATTAAATTAATATGTATTTTTTATGCTTCCATTGCATTATATATATAAATATAAATATAAACCTAAGAAAAAAGTCTATATTTTTATTAACAAAAACAAAATTACAATATATATACCAAATGATATATGCATTCAATAGATATTTTTAACCTACCTTATATACAATGATAAAAGAAAAAAATTAAACAAAGTTTTTTTAATTAAAAAAAAATGTTCCTCCTTCCTATTGTGTGTATATAAACAATTTTTTTTTAATTACAGTTGAACAACAATTTTATTAAAAAGATTATATATATAACATTTTTTTAATAAAAAAACAAATAAAATCAAGGCAATTCTCAAAATAACCCAACCCCACTCAACAGATCTTCATTCTCCTTCTCCATTGACCCTCTGTCCCTCCCCAACCTCTCCCAAATCCCCCTACCCATTACTTAAAAGAATAGTCGTTATTCCTTTAAGCGATGAGCAAGGAGATTTGGAGATGCTCCATCCCTCCCCTACCTCTCGTAAATCCCCCTTCCCATTTCCTAAAGGGGTATTCTCTTTTCCTTTAATTAATGGGTAGGGGGATTTGGGAGAATTGAGATAAGGATTCTCAACAATCAACCTATCAAGCATACGTCCCATGGTCAACGAATATGAATATCAAAGAGATGTAAAGAGATAATTTTTAGTTTTTTATTAATTTTATATATATATATATATTAATTATTTTTAAATTATTTGTGTTTTTTTTTAAATTACAAATTTTTTAATTTTTATTTCTAAAACTTATTTATATTTGTTTTTCATTTATATATATATATATATATATATATATATATTAAATTTACTTTAGT
>JZKD02S0157013.1:128839-147092 GCA_000966675.3 Picea glauca
CAGTCGAGACCATGGTGGCTTGGACCGACGATGGTGGGTTAGGAGATGAAAGCTCTCCTGTGGTGACAACCGTGGTGGGAATTGAAGAATTCCCAGAAGGAGTAACAACATTTGTTTCTATTGTTGTGTGAGACACTATCTGGCGCTCGTAAAATTGAATTGGTACAATGAAATATGCCAAGAAATGGTTGATTCCTTCGGGGGTTGGTCGGACACAATGGTTTGTAACTCGGTCGCTTCAAAAGACCCTTGTTGGTCTAGCTTTCACCTTAATGGTGGAGTGGTTGGCTCCAGTGTAACCGGGGGCAGGATAAGAAGCCTTCGTGACCAGAGGATCTCGGGATCCTCCACTATGTGAAAAGATCCAAGACACTCTAAGGTAGTCTAAACGTTCAAAAGTAACACACACTAAAAAATTCCTAGAAGATAAGACAGGAAAACACTAAATTAATTGGAAGAACAATTACAATAACCAACATTGAAGCAACTTACCGATGCAAGTGCAACTCGAACACGGAAGAAACCTCTGGGTATACTCTACAAAGCGTGGCCTGATGTATTTCCTAGGTACCGTGGTATACCCCCACAGTCACCTGTGTATGTCCCTAACAAAGATTGGCAACTAGATTACCAGCGCGGTAACAGTCACCAGGCGGGTAAAGTCGAAAGTCGGGTAGACCACAATGAGTAGGGTATCGAGCCTGAAACCTATTAAGAGTATCGAGAGAAAATGGTCTGGAAGACAACTAAGGACCTCAAACGGATTCAATACCCACAAAGCCCCGTGGAAAATGCAAACGACGAAATCCCAAAACAAGCCCTCTATATGTGTTCTCCACTACGATTGGTCCATCTTTGGAGGGGTTATCTCCGCTACCTTTCCGCACATGATCTCGTTTTTATACCCTGTGTTAGAGGGGGGTCCTGGATAACTTTCACGACACTGGAATTAGACATTGCCTATCTTAGACTCTAATGTTTGATTCAAAATGGCCTTGAAGAGTTTCCTCTCCAACCTAATCCAAGGCCCTAGTCCTGAACTAGTTGGTGAACCCTACAAACATAAAATTCTACAAGATTTTAAATTTAGCGTTAATTTTATGGCTTTGTCTTACGTCAAGGGGTGTGAAGGTGAAACTAATGATGTGTAAAAGACAAAAGAAAAAAATGAATAAAAAAGCTGGAAACAAAACTTTTACTGAATGCAAAATTTCAACAACATTTCAAATGAAATATTTTTAATTTTTTCTAAGATTTTGGACAACAAACTCAAAGGAATTTCACTCGAATACGAGCTACTTATGATCTAAGTGAACTGCAAAAACTTATGAAATAAAATACTTTTCCCTGGATAATAATGCAGAAACACACTTTTCAACCAAACAAGAAAATGAAAAGAGATTTTTTCATTTAAATGCTAGTAAAACAAGAAAGGAAAAATACCGACAAGCAAAAACCAAGAAAAACAATTCTGGCCTAATCACAGATCGCAAAGAATCAGGTCAAAAATCACACACTAGCAATTCTTTTTTTTTTTTAAACAATAACTTTCACACTTGTCTAAAAACCTTTAAAATTCTTTTATTTTTAATTGAGAAAAAGCAGGCTAAGGGTAAGATTAATCCTAAGCTACTGACTGCTCACACAGAGATTCAAACACCTGAGAGGAATAATTCTTATCAAGGGAAAGGATGACTGCCTTGCCCTCAACAAAAAGTATCATGCATAAGCATGTGACTTTTACTCAAACAACATGCATGCAAACACGCATTGGATAGAGACAGAGGGCGTGTACATGCGGGCTGACCTTGTACAGGTCGTGTGTATATGTAAATTCTGAGAAAAAATAAAAACAGACAGACCAAACCAGGAAGAGACCACTGATATTGATAACCAGGATCCCTTGAAGGCTTGGACACTCTTTTTGACAGAAAAACAAATAATGTAAGGAAAAAATGATAAGGCAAAAACAATCTGAGATAGGACTTCTAACAAACAAGACTCAGACAGAATTCAAGAAAACCCCCTTAGAACGTGTGATTCTGACAGGGAAGAGGATGTCTGCCTCTGAAGTTCTTTGAACTCTACATGCTACTGCTACTTCTACAACTAGTGTTTACATGCGGGCTATAAGAGGGGAGGGCGCAGCTACACGCGTGCAAACCTCGTGCAGGCCGCGTGTACCTTTGTGGGTCCCAAAAAACATAGTCAATCAAAAGACAGGGAAAGATGGTATGGAAAACCAGACTCCTTGCTAGCTCAGACCTTACAGAAACTAAAAGAAAAAAAAAACAGGAAAGAAAAACTAGTCTGTAAAACTACCCAGAAAACTAAAAATTCTAGGAACCCTAGAGAGTCTCCCCAGTATGGTCACCAATTTTGTTGTTGGGAAAATCTCCCTATGGACTACCAAATAGAGTTCAGACTTTGCATGCAGATATGACTAAAGAGAAATTACTTTCTACCTTCATCCCTAGATTTAAATCCCCTTTTCTTAGTAAATGCATGGAAAGATCAACCTACCTCGCTCACGACGTTTGATGTCGATCCTCCGTTGTGCTTGATTACTTGTTCGCAATACTCCTTCCAAAGATGACTTGCATCCAAGACAATTAACAACTATGCATGCATACTACTTATATACTAACGGGTTAGAAATCTAAACATATACTGATCAAACTATAAACAGTTCATGAATTGGGAGGCGAAAAGAATTTTCTTTATTACTTAGAATGAGTCAATTTACAAAAAGTTCAGACCAGCCACCGCTCCGCGAACCTGATCCTGGGCTCCTCTTCTTCTGTCCTCCAACTACTTTGCTTTGAATCTCCTTTGGCACAAGGAAAGGCTAAAGGGTTGGGACAATGGGAATACGTAAATGGGAAGAGTTTCTTTGCTATATTTGTACTCCTCCAAATGGGACCCCTACCCCTTATTTTATAGGCTAGAAAGAGCTAGGTATTTGGACGAACCCTCGGCCATGCATGGTCAGGAGTTTCAATTAACTCACCCATAGCATTTGTGCTCCGTCGACAACTTTCTTTTTTTCATGCTTTTGTCGGTCTACACAGGTTGTTTTGGGTCAGCCAGCGTGTACATGCGTGCAGTAATGGATTGGGGCGTGTGGGCCTTTATAAAAGAGGATTTTCAAAGAGTTGTTCAGCAGTGCTTTGGCAAAGAAGGGATATGAGTYGGCCTGATGCTAGGTAAGCATGTGTGGTGCAATTTAGGGTTATAACAGATGGGAACAACCTTAACTTACTAGTTGTAGATAAAAATAGTGTATGTATATTAATGTCATGAAATAATCAACCATATAATTATCACTAGGTTTTAGACAAGTCATTCTCATTGTAACAACAATGTGACCATAAGACTCTTTCTGTAGTGATATTTTTGAAACACCTAAACCGAAATGAAATATGCAGTGGCTATGGGAGCATGTACTATTATAGGTTTGGAGGTATGTATCCGGCTGTTGAGTGCCCCAAACGAAAAAAAATGAAGCATCGAAATATGAACCACTAATTATTTCATTTCATGACACGCGACAAATCACTTTTCATCACCCATCCCAACGAATGCACAATAGTTTTTCTCGAATTAGTACATGATTCTCCTTACTTTGTTGATATGTTTTTTTGTGTTGTTTTTGCATGTTTGTATTATCGTGGCCTGGCAATGGCATTTTGACAAGTCTTCATGGGAATCTGCATTCATTCCACTTGCCTATAATTAGAGACATGGTTCACGTCTCTAATAGTTGTCAACTACTCAATTAGAGAAATTTTTAGGAATCACAAATGCACTCAAGGTCATTAGGGAAAAATTGAGGTCGAAAATGGGCATCCTAAGGAAAATAACAAAATAAGAGTTATGAATTTTCAAATGGAAAGAAGGAAAACAATTTTTTTAATTATATTTTCAACTTATCTAATTATAGGTTTACTCAAATTTCAAGTGTAGATACTTGCTCGATGTAGAATTACATTTTGCATCTAACAAGTACCCACTCTGCATATTATTGATAAATCCACAGTGAGATCAACTAGAAATACATGGGGGGAAATGTGTATAAAAACATACACGAAATACATTTTTTCATATATTTCTAGTTTATTCCACCATTGAAACATCCCACTAAACAACTAAGTTAAACAATTACAAAAATGTAATAATAATAAAATAATAAAGTTATGTCACTTAGAATTAAGGAGTATCTTACAATTTAAGTGGCTAACTCGAAATACTAACATGAATGATACCACATCGACTACGTAAAAATATAGGTTTATACAATGACTAACTTTTGATGTATGAGACTAATTCCATGGGCTATTATTATAGTAACATACAAAGGGGGTGAAGTAGGATTAATTAATTTTCTTATTTGTGAGTTCACAATTTTGCACATTTAGTTTTAATTTAATAAAGGATGTGACTTATTCACCCAGTCATAATTCAAATAACTTTGAATGCTTAATCACTTAATCACTCCTTTTGCTTTAAAATATTAATTATTAAAACAATAAACCCAAACTAAAAAAATACCCATTGCTAGATTGGCTACTTTATTTCAAGACTGTTATATAACTAATTAATTGTAAACATGAATCTATGATAAGAGTATTAATGTTATATGGGGTACTTAATATCTAGTTCATCATATAGGATAGTAAGTATAAAATTCTTAGTTTATAATTATAAAAGAATCATTAGATAGGATCTCAATCTACAGCCTATCATATATATAACGATAACATAATTTCATAACTTGTTTCTCTTTTTAATTATTCTTATAACATAGTTTATAATGCAATGTCATAAAACAAATATGTTCATATGTGGGAGTTTAACTCGCGGCTAAGAACGCCGAAAGGTCAGTTAAGAACATGTGTCATAAAACGTTTGTGGTAATTTGTAATTTGTCTATGGTAATATGAAATGTTTGGTTGCACGGTTTAATCCTATTTAATCATTTAAACGTGGCAATTATATATTCTTACAGTAATTTTCTAATGTGATTAGGTAAATGTTAAAAAGTAAACATGTTAACGGATGTCTCGATAAATGCAAGAATGTTATGAACAATAAATCTGACCCATTGATTTTGGAGGACGACTAAGAATATGCCAACATCTTCAATGCATAGCCATCATATTAAGGTTTAAGGTTAAATAAGGTTAAAATATCATTAATTGTGCCCATTGTCAATAGGGGTACGCCTTTCGACGTAATGAAAATGGGGCCAATTTTAGAATAATATTTTAAAACAAGAAAAAATCAATTACAAGGATGTAGTTATCCCAAGAGATGCCATTTGTGTCATCGGCCGGTTGGAGGCATACTTGTGATTACCGGTAAAGATTGTAAGTGTACTCGATCGATAAATTTCTAAGACTTGCGCTCCAGAAATTAAGGGAATGGTGCCCAAGAATTCTACGCAGTCATTACCCAAGAATTCTACGTAGATTCTACAAGAGATTCCCTCTTGTGTTACTAAAAAGGATCTGAGGTCCAGAGTCTCGGTAGGCGCCAACTAAACTTAGATTAATATTTATAAACAATTTAACTCAAAGGGAATTCGAATTCGGTTTGAAAGAAAAGTAAAATGATAAGAACTTTACAATAAATGGAAATCAACAAATGGAGTCCTCATTTAAGGATTCCACCCTAGTCTATATCGTAAATATTCAATTCTACTTTACCAGTACCGAAACACAATAATGCTACATTCGAAGATTCCTTTCTTATACTACTAAATTCAATTTACTCATTAATTTACCACGGATATATAGACTCTAATACAAAGATGACAATTAAATACATCAATTCAAAAGGATATAGTGATGAGTGCAATGACAAACGTTTAATTCATCAACTGTTTGATTGTGAAACCCTGTTGTTGCTTGAAATTTTAAATAATTATATACAATAGTCATTCATGCAACTATCAAGTCATTACTTCATACCAAAATATAAATTATACCCTAGATACAAATAGAGAATGTATTTAACAATAAAATAATTAAAAAATCAAGTATCGTAATTAAAGTTGATGAGATTTGTGTACTTCACCAGTACCTCCAACCAATGTTAGGGGTACTCTTCTTCCCCCTTAGCCCTCTTAGCCACAAAGAGGCCAAACACATAATTTTAGATCGAGAAACTAGCTCATGCTTGTCCTCTAAAGGATGGGCTTCCACCTCTTGCAGAAGGCTTGAAGCCCAACTCACACAAGTAAACTTAGTCAATCTAAATTTCAACAACATTTCATTCATCCAACAATTGGGTACCTCTCCTTCTTCCTCACCTTTCTTTTATAAAAAAAAATTGTTTGATACTTGTCTTGTCATGCAATATTAGATAATTTTTAATAATTAAATTAAATATTATTCTCCCTCAACACATGTCACACTTTCACCAAGTTGCACATGTTTAATCCCTTTTTTAATTTAGTTATTTAGGCAATTTCCCTCACACTCCTCGATTAGTTCCTAAATTTTCTCCTAGTTGTCTCTTAGTTCCCCAATTTCTCTTTTATTGTGTCTCTCAACTAATTTACATTTGGAGTATGATTAGTACTCTCCTCTTAGAATGGATTTAGATTCTAGATTGATTTAGGATTCTAAATCTATGTTGACTACTTCTTCTCTCAAGAAAAGATTTATTTTAATTACAATTTTTTTTTATTAATTTCATGCGCACATTGTGCACATGCCTTAAATTTATTCTCCCCTCTCTAGATTTATTTATCCTAATCTCCCTTGTACCCATTTCTGTAATTTGTTTAGACATAAACATTTTTTATTTGGCTTTTATTATGTTCCCTTTTATAAATTAATATAAAATTATTTAAATTCATAATCTTTTTTCTATTAGTTTTAAATAAATGTTTTATTCTCTAAGGTCTTCTAGATTTTTAATTACTCACTATTTTATTCATGCGACATTTTTGTGAAGACGCAGCTCCTTGCTTCAAGGGTGTCACTTGCCAATGACTTAGTTTGGAAGTTGTGTGATGCTTGGAGTCAATAATCCACTTGTCGACCTTGTGTGAGACTAAGGGATTATTGAGGACTAAGGAATAAACCTTATTGTTCACCCCTGAGAAATCCTCATGAATGATTATCCCAGTCCTCCCTCATGACATAGTGAACCTCTCAGGAACAAGGTAGTCATTATCCTTCGGTTCAAGTCACGGTGGGAGGGCTAGTAGGTTGTGACAGGGACGCTACCACACCTCTCCCTCATTCATCTAAAATTTTTGTATGACCCCTTTACTCCATATGTGAGTTGGATTAGCAGGCGTCACCATGCCTTCATATACTGAAAACGATAATATCAATAACTCATATACACAAAGCCCATAACTGAAATCATCATATCACATATGTTTAATAAATCAAGTACTCACAACCAAAGTAAATAGTCCAGTCCCTGACTCAATCTGGAGTCCAAGGAAGTTTGTCAATGCCATCAACATCCTCATCATGCCATGTTTCCTGAAAACTTAGGAAAACCTCATTATAATACCTATCAATGTTATACATCAATAAAATAACATATCAAATTCCATACACAACATAGCATAACCTCATAACAAAATAGACAATCATAGTGTACTATGTTTAACTGGATCACTTGCACATAAGTGTCCTCAAAGAATAAACAGTGGCATGAAAATGTGATCAGTGGAATTGGATGTTACATACACCCCCTCTTGTTTTAGAAACCATCCTGAATTTTGGATATTCTAACAATGAAATAAATAATATAGTTTCTACTAATATATATATATATATATCAAAACATCAAAACAAATAAGGAAACTGTAGACGCATCTCATATACGCCTTCCCAAGTAGCAGAATGTGGACTATAACTTTTGCACTAGACCTTGGCCTGATCGACTATTCAATGTCGTATTTGTTGAGTGTGATGTCCCAGTATGTGGATTGGCTCTGCTATGAGAGAACTCTTGTATGATACCTGCAAATAACTCATGTAATAACGTGTGATGGATCTGAAATATAATGACACAAAAATGATACATGAAACACATCGTGCATATGCCTCAAAGAATCAGATAAGGCTAGTGGGTAAGACATGGGTCCTTTCTTTTCTACAACTTCTAAAGGTCCCACAAACCTTGGAGATATTTTAGCACCCTTTCCAAACTTAATCAAACTCTTATGTCGTTTCATCCAGAAAAACAGTTTATAACCAACTTCATAATTGCGGTCTATACGATGCAAATCAACATAATTCTTTTGATGATATTGCACTTCCTTAATCCTCTGCCTTATGGATTTCATCTAATATTCGATTTCTTGAATCACTTTTGGTCCCACCAATACCCTATCCTCTAGTCGATCCCAACTCAAAGGTGTACGACGTGATTGTTTGTAGAGAAACTTAAAAGGTGACATCCTTATTGTACTCTGATAAGTATTGTTGTACGGAAATTATACTAATGGTAAAAAATATTCCCATCATTTATGTTTATCCATCACATACATTCGTATCATATCCTCTAGAATCTGATTCGTTCATTCAGTTTTTCCATCTATTTCGGGGTGATATGTCGTACTAAAATTTAATTATGTTCCACAATCCTCTTGGAAACTAGTCAAAAAATGTCCAATGAATATTGATCCTCTATCAGATATTATCTTCCTTGGTACACCATGCAATATTACAATTTCGTTGAAAAAAAATCTTAGCTATATCTGGTTATTGATATGTCGTACGAACTGCTATAAAATGCATAGTCTTCGTCAAAGTGTCGACGACTACAAAAATAGAATTGTGTCTCATTTCCGTCAATGGGATTCTAATAATAAAATCCATCAATATAACTTCCCATTTCAATTCAGAACTCATATGTGGCTTTAATAATTATGTTGGATGTCTATATTTAGCCTTAACCTGCTAACATTCTAGACATTTCACTACATAGTTAACTATACCAATTTTCATTCATTTCCAAAAGAATAATGGTTTAAGATATTCCTTCATCTTTGTTACTCCAGGATGGTCCATATATATTGCTCGATGAGCTTCATTGAAAATTAAGTTTCTCATTTCGTCATTTGGTGGTACATAAATTCTGCCATGAGGAGTAGTTGGTCGACTACAAATGTGATTTATTTCGAGTGGACTTTTATGGGCTCTATTTCATTTGAATTATAATCACAAGGGACCTACCTACTAAATATACAATAGTGATTACCAATGAAAGTATTATATCCTTATAGCTACCCTAGGTTATGCCAACAACATTTTTAGCTAACACCCCCAAAATTGAATTATACAAAACCAACCATTTGATTGAGTAGAATAAGGGAGAGAATAGTCCCAATTCAGTGTAATTTTTTATTAAGATAGTTGATCCATTTTATGCATCAATATGATACTTAGGTATATCTTGGTTAGACTCTGTTATGCTCAACCTTCTCATTATATCATGTAAATTGATTCTAAGAATTTTTTTCCATTCTTGCTTCTAATCAACTTTCGCAAAGGAGAATCATATAGATAGTCACATAAGTCTTTTTTATACAAATTAATGATTCTGCAAGTTGAAAAATTCTAATGGTGAGGTTTGATTACTTGCAACAATTAAGGAAGATGAAAGTAATTCATCCCTCCTTCTAGTTGGCATGACCCAACTAAGTTCCTTAACATACATATGCAAATGATCAAATGAATGTTCATCGTGTACCATTTCACAGGAAGTTGATATGGCTAGTATATCAATGCATGAAACAACTCTTGGGAACTTTAGCTCAAGTTTTTTTTTTCTCATCAATATAGACCTTATCCAAGACAACCAAACACTAGGTCGCTTGTGGCATTTTAAAATGGATTTCTTCAAGGCTTTAACTAGTATTAATAACATCTAATACCATGGGTCCGTAAACCAACAATGGTAAACCCACCAATAACCATATCAATATTATCTTATCTACTTTATGATTGAGTCAAGATTAACCCAACACTCAATTCACACTTCTATCATTGATGGGTTGTTGAAGATTGATGCATTGCACCCATACAAGAATATGAAGGTGTTTAACAATTAAGAAGTTCCAATTGATATCCCTTCTCCCTCTCCCTTTCCAATTAAGTTTTTAATTGGTTGGATTAATAAATACATGATTATTTATATATCCCTAACTCATTAGTTATTTTACTATTTTTTTTAATATTCAATTGAACAATTAAAGTTGTTGGATCTTTATTTTAAAGTTGATATGGGGTTAACTAGGAGGAGTGATAACTATGAATCTTCTTGGGAAACATGGGTGATAGTTTATCTGGAACTTGAGACAAGGTGGAAACTAGTCCCTATACATGCAGTTATTGTGTCACAATCAATGTTAGAAGTAAACAACAATTGTGTATCCTTCATCATGAAATTTATTTGTTTCACAAAAATAAGATGGAGCCTATGAATTAATATATCTTTCTATTACTCATGCTAAATTTCTCATACACAAAAGCTATGCATTCTTTGAATAATGGGCAGAGTGTTAATGTTTTTGCTAAGTTGTGTGTAGAATAAGATGATATATGGAATTTGGAGAAGAAAACATAATAAAAGAAAGCATGAGGAGTGTTGACTAGCTTCAACCCTAAATAAATGAAATATGTAGTGATGCACACTACTTACATAAGCAACACAACCCACCCGTTTGAAAATGGGTCTCCAAGAAGCAAGTTTTGTAATTTTTCCTTTCAAAATAGAAAAGACACTTTTAAAAATTAATAAATTTTTCCTTCCAAAATAGAAGTAATTCTTGAAGAAAAAAGCAACAACAAATATAAAATGATTTTCACTTAAATGTAATTCCTACTACCATGACCATAGCCACTTTCACTACATGGCTTACATAATAATAATAATAATAATAATAATAATAAATATCATTTCAACAACAAATTACAAAGAAGTTTATTACAAAAAAGTTTGGAGATATTAACATGTCTTAAAAGCATTAATATCTATTTCATAAAAGAAATCTTAATACAAAATGTTATATTATTTAATATTAATAAGTATATATTTATTATATAAAATTTATATTTACAAATATAACAAAATTATGTAAATACATTAAAGATACAAAGTCACATTCAAAATTTTAGACCAATTAAAAATTAAATAGATAAAATTATAAATTATGAAAATTAAATACATAAAATTAAATATTAAAAAATTTATTTTACACATAATAAAGTTTAATAATAACTTTTAAATTTTTTTAATAAAGTTTAATAAAAACTGTTAAAAAATATTGAATAAAATTTATTGATAAATAAAATAAAGTTTAGTAACTTTTTTACAAAATATTGAATAAAATTTATTGATAAAAAAATATAAAGTAAAGAAAAGAAATATATAAATATAAAACAAATAAATATAAAATATAGAGCAACTTTGACCCATTGGTTACTAAAATCAAGCGGCTTTGGTTCATGGTGAATTACTAGAGCAATTGCTTTGGCAAACATGACCGGTATTGATAAAGAACATTACATTCACAACTATATTATGGATTAATTCAATGTCCACCCACGGAATTTATTTTTTTAAACAATGTATTTATGAGATAAAAAAAAAATAAGAATAAGTTGACACATAAATAAATAAGAATAAGTTGTTATGGAGATTGCCATGCCTTTTGTTTTAAGGAGTCAAAATATGCAATGCAAAGGACAATGTTGGCCATTGACAAAGATTTGTGTAAACTCTTTTCAGATTACATTCCAATCAATCTCCTCAATTGATATTATTATTCAATCTCCTCAATTGATATTATTATTGTATTAGTTTAACTCACTCCAAAACATGACAACAACTTGATATATAACAAAAATATTACATTCCAAGCAATCTCCTCAATTGATATTATTATTATATTGGTTTAACTCACTCCACAACATGACAACAACTTGATATATAACAAAAATATTACATTCCAAGAAATCTCCTCAATTGATATTATTATTATATTGGTTTAACTCACTCCAAAACATGACAACAACTTGATATCAAACAAAAATATCAAACATAACAAAAGATCAAACATGACATTTTCATAAGTTAGTCATGCAAAGTCTATGGTTAACATGAATTTTTTTTTATGTCATAATCTCAGCATCATTTTTCATCTTGAAGAATATTAGAAAGGTTAGAAAACATTAAAAAAAAATATTATAAAATTATATAATATAAGTTTGACTGAAATCATAATCTTTTATTTACTAAATTGTATTTTCAAATATTTTTTTGGAACATTGAGATGATATAAAGTTAACTATTCAAATATACAATTTTAACATTTTTTCATCTAATTTCGAACAAATTTGATAAAAAAATTATACCATAAAATAATGCTAAGAAATAGAATATTTAAACTAAAAATTTATAAACCATCCAATAACAAACATAATGCAATTGGAATTTCTAATATCTAAATCATTTTATATATGGAAACCTCTCTAGTATTGAAATCATTTTATATACAACAAACATAATGCAATTGGAATCTCTAATATCTAAATCATTTTATATATGAGAATCTCTCTTATATAGAAATCATTTTATATACAACAAACATAATGCAATTGAAATCTCTAATATCTAAATCATTTTATATATGGGAATCTCTCTAGTATCGAAATCATTTTATATACTTTGGTTTAGACACAATAATTCACTTAGTGATGTCCTCAGCACCATAGCTCTAGCAGTAACCAAACCCAGCATATCACTGCCCTATCTATGCATAACTCAATAAGTGACTACTTTGTTTGGGGCTGGTCACCACTCTCCTTTGAATAAATGATTGCTCCCTCTGAATTTCATGGAGAGTTTAAGGGTACTAGACTCGACATTAGCCTTTCTAGTGTTGGTTAACGAAGCAAGCTACTTCATGGTACCTGTGTTTACCAACCTAGACACAATTCCATTGTCATCTACCCTCTTGGCCTTCTTACCTTACATTTCCTTCCATTAAAATTTTCTTTTGTTGTTGTGAATTTTCTCTTTATTTTCTTTTGTCGTTGTGAATTTTCTCTTTTTATGTTGTCTAAATCCAATTGATCAGAATACAACCTAGTACAATATTTGTAGACTGGTCACATGGTTCGCATATCAGTATTATAATAACTATTTGCAAAAGATCACTGGGAGACTGAGTTTCACATAGGTCACCACACATGCAACGTTCTCTTTCTTTGTCTTTCATATTATTTGTGCGGCTATATTGGATTTTGTTTCATGCATGATCTGGCCTATCCTGATTCCAATGATTCAATCTACTTGACAATGAACAAAACACATTATGTATTGTGAATAATATGATATGAATGTCTTCTTAATTAAGAAGGTGACCATATCGATATTAACTTTCCTAAAATCATGGCATTGCATATATTTATATACTTGCAATATGGGTTGATGCCACATGTTTGTATGCTTGTCAAATGGCTTAAGAATACGATCAACTTGAACTATAGTGACAGACAATAGTTAATTAATTAATGGCCTAGAGGTTAAATTACTTAGTTATAGTTCAAGACAATAGTTAAGTAATTAATGGCCTAAAGGGTAAATTACTTAGTTACAAACATTAGTTTGAAATTGCCTTATTCCTCATACATTGATAGCTCATTTTTATTAAATGTTGTGTTGAATTTTTTTTTGGTTCTTTGATACCTTCTATTAAATAATAATATCTTTCGGATTAAAATTTAAGGGATTGCTTTATGTTTAAAAATAGATTTTAATGACCTCACAAATTGATCACAAATCTGTTAACTAATATAATAGTTATCATGAATCTGTTAACTGATCATAATGGATACTTTGTAGGAGGCCCAGTTTTTAGTTAAGAATCCACATCCCTGTGTAAGGGGATTTGAGTTACTTTTTTTCACTAGGTTTTTCCTTTCTATAGCAGAATGATTTGTGAATCTCCTAAGCTCGATTCCATTGGAATATTTAACAAAAATTCAAGAAAAATAAAATACATGTTTATCATCTTCAACATCCTTTAATTTTTTTTTTATGAAACATCAATTGAATCTTAGTTTGTTGAGCATCAATTTCTCCTAAATAAAATGAAACATACCATAAATGTGAGAAAAGAGGCACAAATATCACTATGATATATTAATGTGAGAAAGCAAAATCTCACCATAGAGAGAACTTCACTTCACCACATGTGTAAACAAACATTGTTTGATATTGTAATCAATTCCTTAGTCTGTAAATCCCTTGAACCAAATAAGTTAGAATATAGCCCTTAATAAAAATAAGTTAAAATGTAAATCCTTTACTCTAAATTCCAGATCAAGGGGAGAAAAAACAAGTTTTTAGTTAAAATCAAGTAAATATAAAATTTTATATTAACAATGGAGTTCCCTTGTCAATGTTCACCACCTTGGCAGCCTAAATATATTCATATTTGGAAGCAACAATCATAGTAGTAAAACCCACTAGTGGAAGATACTTTTTTATAATAGTGTGCACCACATAACAAAATCTATCAATCAAGTTTATCGTGAGAAAAAGTGTTTCCTTGATGCTTAAATGGACACTTTAATTCTCAAATGGAGATATTCTTATATGGAACATTCACACTACACACATGTAATCATTGCATACTATATGTAGTGAATCGTTAGTGTCAGATTAAGTTGTTTAAAAGGTTCAAATAGTAAAACAAATTTATTTCATGTTCCAAGGAAAGATGTTGTTATCCAAATAAGAACAAAAAAAATTTACAAGGCTCCCATGACGAAAGGGACATACCTTTGTACACAAATAGAAATGGAAATTTGAATCAAAACTCAATCAATGATCAATTTAATCATTAACTCCAACAAACACCTCTTCATTAAGAATTTCCTAGGCTTCCTGAAGTCCTCCATTGAATAATAGGAAGAATGACAAGAAAAATGGAATGAATTCCATGCTCTTAGTTACAATGATGGTTCGTTGTAAACACCAACATATAGATGGTTAAGATAAAATTGATAAAATTCAAAGCTACGCTATAATTATGGCTTCAAATGGATGAAAATGTTATCCAAATCATTAGCAAACTTATTTTAATTATTATTGAGGGTAAACACTAAAACACAACCTTACCATTCACCAATGAGGAACCATACATGTAAGAGAAATACCACGAGATAAATCAGATTGTGGATTCAAATATGGAGATGGTAACAACCTTAAATTACTAGTTGTAGATAAAAATATTGTATGTATATTAATGCCATGAAATTATCAACCATATAATTGTTGGCATATATTTAACAGACATCGAATGCTTGTCATTGATGGCAAGTAGCATGCATAAGTTCAGGAAGATCGAATGATCGAAGGCAATGCAACTAGGAAAGATCTGAATATAGACAAGAAGAGATCGTTGAAGAGGAGGACAGATCTCAGGCATTAGATCCAAGCGCAGGATCTGACCACCGTTGGATCAAGAAGAACCCGCACGTCCTTTAAGGTACAAGGAGAAGTGGGCATAATTGCGAAATGAAAAATCGCAACTTCATCTGAGCCGTCAGATCAAGGTTGAATCTTGACCATTGATTACAGTCTGTGTTGGAGTTTCGAGCATCGCGAGTAGGACATGTCAAAGATTATTAACATCAAGAATGTCGATTTCGTGATATGTGAAATTATGATTCAATCATAGCCATTGAATCAAGCTCAGATCTGGACCGTTGATCTAACTCCATATCGGAGTTTCGGGGATCGCAACATGGAGAGGCAAGTAAACAATGCAACAAGAATGTTGATTTTGCGATATGCAAAATTCCGATTCAATCGCAGCCATTGAATCAAGCTCAGATCTGGACCATTGATCTAACTCCATATCGGAGTTTCAGGGATCGCAACATGGAGTGGCAAGTAAACAATGCAACAAGAATGTCGATTTTGCAATAAGTGAAATTTTGATTTAATCGTAGCCATTGAATAGAGATCAGATCTGGACCATTGACATAACTCCATATCGGAGTTTCGCGAATCTCAACATGGAGAGGCAAAGAACCCAATGCAACAAGAATGTCGAAATCACAAAATCGTGACTCAATCATAGCCATTGAATCAAGATCACATCTGGACCATCAAATCATAGGACATGTGGAAAATGATAAAAATTTCGCTGACTTGGGGTCAACGGAGCATAGTGCTGAAATTCACGAAATGAGAAATCGCGAAAGCGCTTTTTGCATAGGCACTTGGTTATGACCATAGTCATATTGGGGAAGGAGCTAGTTCAAAAAAGTTCTTTATAGAAACTTTGAAGATCGTGAAATGAAGTGTCGAGACACTCAGCACAGGATTGTCGAAATGTCGAAACCCGATTTAAAGGCAATGTCAATAAAGTTCATCCAACGAAGAAAATAAATTGGAATATGATCGAAGGTTAATGTTCTCTCTCATAGGTAACTCCTTAGTTATGAATCTGTTAGCAAAATGGACTCATCATTGCGAATTAGTTGGCGTTTCAGTTGCTAAGATAGTTGTCTTCCTTTTGCCGAAGGAGATGGGAAGTTGAACTGCAGTGATTGTGTATAAAAGAAAATGAGACAAACAACGTGGGGTGAGTTGTTCTGTATGAGAAAAGAATGAAATTGTAAGAAAAGGAAAATGAGAGGGTGTGAAGGAGGAGATTGAACATATGTGCAGTGTGAGATGAAACACAGAGAATAATAAAAGAACAAGTTGAAGGAGAGAAGAATGACAGAACAAGTTGATGCAGAGAAGACCTGCTGAACAAAAAGAGGAAGAAATGTATTGCAGTATAGTTAGAACCAGATGTTCAGAACAAATAAAGATTGGTATGAATTGATGTATCTGTGTAGTTGAATGTTTTTATGTTCATTTATGTTATAGAGAGGTTGGGAGGTGCTCGAGAGAACTATTGTCCTCAGAGGTTCAAGTGGGAGCTTGAACACAGGAAGTTGTAGCTTCCATCTGGTTGCAGCCAGAGAAACTAGGGTGGCAAGGTGGTGCAAGGGAGAAAAAGTGTTCTCTGTTATACATGTTGGAGCCTGTGTAAATGGAAGTTGGTTCTAGAACATACAGGGAGTTCCTGCTTCCTTCTAGTGGGTGCTAGAGAAACCAAGGAGTTGGTGCTTCCTTCTAGTGGGTGCTAGAGAAACTAGAGAGTTGGTGCTCTTAAACAAGTTTCAACTTGTAAAACAGAGGTAGCAGCCTCACATTGAGTTGGTGTTCAATTAAAGATGATGTACAAAACTTAAAAGACTGCCTATCATTTTGAAGAAGAAGAGGTTTTCTCCCTTTATGGGTTTCCTCGTGAAAATTTGTCTCTGTGTATACCTTCTGTGTGACTGATGCTTTTACTTTTACTGTCCATATGTTGTATAATGCTGATGATCACTTGAAGAAAGATTAAGAATGTTTTAATAGACTTAAAATTGTTTAAGGTCAAAGACATCTGATTGACCCCCCCCCCCCTCTCAGTTGTATTAGTAATTTCAACACTTGGTATCAGAGCGGGTTCCTTTTTTTTAAAGGTAGATCTGTAATCTTAAACATGACAAGTCATGAAGGGACTTCAGCCTCTAATCCCCCTCTGTTTCATGGAACAAATTTTGCCTTCTGGAAGATTAGAATGCGGACATATTTAATGGCCTTAGGTGCTGATGTTTGGGATGTAGTAGAGACTGGATATACAAAGCCTGTTGTGCTAGACTCCAAGGATGATAAGTTAGAGTTTAGTTTTAATKCTAAGGGGATGAATGCTATATTGAATGGACTTGTTGAAGCTGAGTTTGTAAAGGTGATGCATCTTGATACTGCCAAAGAAATGTGGGATAAACTTATTAACAGTTATGAAGGAAATGAGAAATTAAAAGATGCCAAACTTCAAACATACAGATTGAAATTTGAACAACTAAAGATGAATAAAGATGAAAGAATTAGCAAGTATTTTTTAAGAGTTGAAGAAATTGTAAATGACATGGAGGGTCTTGGTGAGAATTTTGATGACTCACTCTTAGTTCAGAAGATTTTAAGATCTCTGCTTAATAAATTTAATCCAAAAGTCTCTGGAATAGAATAATTAAATGATCTTAAAACTATGTCCATTGATCAACTTATAGGAACTCTAACTGCATATGAAATGAGAATTAACAAAGATAAATCCAGTACTTGAGAAGCATCTTTTAAAGTAAACAAGAATACTGATTCA
>JZKD02S0157013.1:151734-164839 GCA_000966675.3 Picea glauca
GACAGATCTCAGGCGTTAGATCCAAGCACAGGATCCGACCACCATTGGATCAAGAAGAACCCGCACATCCTTTCAGGTACAACTAGAAGTGGGCATAATTGCGAAATGCAAAATCACGACTTCATGTGAGACGTCCGATCAAGGTTGAATATGGACCGTTGATTCCAGTCCATGTCGGAGTTTCGAGGATCACGAGTTGGACATGTCAAAGATTATTAACATCAAGAATGGCAATTTTGCGATATGTGAAATTATGATTCAATCCCAGCCATTGAATCAAGCTCATATCTATACCGTTGATCTCACTCCATATCGGAGTTTTAGGGATTGCAACATGGAGAGGCAAGTAAACAATCCAACAAGAATGTTGATTTTGCGATATGCGAAATTGTGATTCAATCGCAGTCGTTGAATCAAGATCAGATCTGGACCGTTGATCTACCTCCATATCAGAGTTTCGGGAATCGCAACATGGAGTGGAAAGTAAACAATGCAACAAGAATGTCGATTTCACGATAAGTGAAATTGCGATTTAATTGCAGTCATTGAATAGCGATCAGATCTGGACCATTGACATAACTCCATATTAGAGTTTCGTGAATCGCGACATGGAGAGGCAAAGAACTCAATGCAACAAGAATGCCAAAATTGCGAAATTGTGATTTAATCATAGCCATTGAATCAAGATCACACTTGCACCATCGAATCACAGGACATGTGGCAAGTGATCGAAATTTCGCTGACTTGGGGTCAATAGAGCATAGTGTTGAAATTCACAAAATGAGAAATTGCGAAAGCGCTTTTTGCATAGGCGCTTGGTTATGACCATAGTCATATTAGGGAAGGTGCTAGTGCAGAAAAATTATTTATCGGCACTTCAGAGATAGAAAAATGAAGTGTCGAGACACTCAGCACAGGATTGCCGAAATGTCAAAACCTGATTTAAAGGCAATGTCAATAAAGTTCATCCAACGGAGCAGATAAATTGGAATATGATTGAAGGTTACTGTTCTCTCTCACAGGTAACTCCTCAGTTACAAATATGTTATCAAAATGGACTCATCATTGTGAATCAGTTGGCGTTTCAGTTACTGAGACAATTTTCTTCGTTTTGCCGAAAGAGATGGGAAGTTGAACCGTCGTGATTGTGTATAAAAGAAAACGAGACAGACAGTGTGGGGTGAGTTGTTCTATATGAGAAAAGAATGAAACTTTAAGAAAAGGAAAATGAGAGGATGTGCAGGAGGAGATTGAGAATATGTGCAGTGTGAGATGAAACACAAAGCATAAGAACAGAACAAGTTGAAGAAGAGTAGAATGACAGAACAAGTTGATGTAGAGCAGACCTGCTGAATAGAAAGAGGAAGAAATGTATTACAGTACAGTTAAAACCAGATGTTCAGAACAAAGAAATATTGGTATGAATTGATGTATCTGTGTAGTTGAATGTTTTTATGTTCATTTATGTTATAGGGAGGTTGGGAGGTGCTCGGGAGGATTGTTGTCCTCAGAGGTTCAAGTGGGATCTTGAACACAGGAAGTTGTAGCTTCCATCTGGTTGCAGCCAGAGAAACCATGGTGGCAGGGTGGTGCAAGGGAGAATAAGTGTTCTATGTTATACAGGTTGGAGCCTGTGTAACTGGAAGTTGGTGCTTCCATCCAGTTGGTGTTGGAACGTATAGGGAGTTGGTGCTTCCTTCTAGTGTGTGCTAGAGAAACCAGGGAGTTGGTGCTTCCTTCTAGTGGGTTCTAGAGAAACCAGAGAATTGGTGCTCTCAAACAAGTTGCATCTTGTAAAACAGAGGTAGTATCCTCACATTGAGTTGGTGCTCAATTAAATATGATGTACATAACTTAAAAGACTTTCTATCATTTCGAAGAAGAAGAGGTTTTCTCCCTTTATGGGTTTCCTCGTGAAAATCTGTCTCTGTGTATACCTTGTGTGTGACAGATGCTTTTTACTTTTATTGTCCATATGTTGTATAATGTTGATGATCACTTGAAGAAATATTAAGAATGTTTTAATAGACTTAAAATTGTTTAAGCTCAAAGACAACTGATTCACCCCCCCCCCCCCTCTCAGTTGTTTTAGTAATTTCAACAATAATTATCACTAGGTTCTAGATGAGTCATTCTCAATGTGACAACAATGTGACCATAAGACTCCTTCTGTAGTGATATTTTTTAAACACCTGAACCAAACCAAAATATGTAGTGGCTATGGGAGCATGTACTATTATAGGTTTGGAGGAATGTATCCACTATTGAGTGCCCCAAACAAAAAAAATGAAGCATCGAAATATGAACCAATTATTATTTCATTGCATGATAGGAGACACGTCACTTGTCATCGCCCATCCCAACGAATGCACAAGATTTTTTCTCGAAGCAGTACATGATTCTCCTTACTTTGAAGATATGTTTTTTTTTGTTGTTTTTGCATGTTTGTATTATCGTGGCCTGGAAATGGCATTTTGACAAGTCTTCGTGGGAATCTTCATTTATTCCACTTGATAATAATTAGAGACATGGTTCACGTCTCTAACAGTTGTCAACTACTCAATTAGAGAAATTTTTAGGAATAAAAAATGCACTCAAGGTCATTAGGGAAAAATTGAGGTCTAAAATGAGCATCCTAAGGAAAATAACAAAATAAGAGTTATGAATTTTCAAATGGAAAGAAAGAAAACAATTTTTTAATTGTATTTTCAACTTATCTCATTATAGGTTTACTCAAATTTCAACTATAGATAATTGCTGGATGCAGAATTAGATTCCGCATCTAACAAGTACCCACTCTACATATTTTTGATAGATCCACTGTGAGATCAACTAGAAATACATGGGAAAAAATGTCTATGAAAACATACATGAAATATATTTTTTCATGTATTTCCAGTTTATTTCACCATTCAAAACATCCCACTAAACAACTAAGTTAAGCAATTAGAAAAATATAATAATAATAAAGTAATAAAGTTATGTCACTTAGAATTAAGGAGTATCTTACCATTTAAGTGGCTAACTTGAAATACTAACTGATGACGCACGCAACCCCTCAACCCGCAGGTTGAAAGGTCGGCGTCAACATGAGCTTTCCCCTTTCACTAGCCCAAAGAACTCTTGACGGCTCTTCTATTTCCATTTTGGGATATCTGCACCCACAGTCAACTTCAAGGAATTCCCCCCTTTATACCACGGGAGGTTGGACTTCGTACCTTTACAAATCCGGTGGTCATCTGCCTTGTCTCCAATCTCCGAAACTCTAAAATAGTCAACGCTGGCCCTTCCTCTTTTCCTTTCGGGATTTTCCTTATCGCGATTTCAGCGGTCCCGGTGTCAAGCAACTTGTTCCCGCGATTCCTGAAACCCGATTTTCCGAAATTCTGATGCGCTCACAAGGTTGACCTTTCAACGCCCCTTTACTTCTGTCAGGACTTCGGACTTCGCAATATCGTGAATTCTAATGCGAGGGAATCGGACCTTTTACCCGTGAAAACCCGAAATGGTCAACGTAGTTTGACTCCGTGTCGGTGGTGCACCACCTGTCCGCCTTGTTGACTCCTATGATCCTAAAGCGTCCTTTTAGCCTTCGGGACTTTGTGGTTTGTGATATCGCGATTCCCGTTGCAAAGTTTACGTGACTTCCACCCACGAAATCCCGAAATAGGAATCCGCTTGCAAATCCAATGGCCCTTGTGGCTTGGATCTACAGTCCTACTCCTCCTGAGCTTAGAACCTTTGGGGATACTTTTTGTATCTTCCCTACTCCTCCTTGATACCTAATGGCTCACAGGACTTCACGGATTCTCCACAGAGAATTCCGACCATCTGTCTCTTCCTCTGAGAACCTCTTGCGGTCCGACGTCACTACGCCTTTCTTTTTAATTTTCAAAGTATTTGGCCTCGTGACTTCCTTCGACTCATTCAAAGGTTTAAATATTTTTGACCATTTTCACGACCTCTAGGTTTTCAGAAAACCCTTGCACGAACTCCTTGCGGAAAACTTTCAAACACTTTCAAATACTTGACTCCCTTCGATTCTGCGCACACCTGCAGCAGCAGTCTCTCGATACTTCGCTCAAATTCACAACCCTGAGAATTCACTTGGCCTGTGCACTCCTTGCATGGCTCCTGTACCTAACATCACTTCCTAGGGGATGAGGACAAAATCTATCTCTCTTGATATTTCAAAGACAAACCTCTGAACACTTTGTCAACGCACTCCTTGCGGACGATTTAACTGCACTCCTTGCAGGAACTCTTGCTCAAATAGAGAAACAATTGAAACTCATTCCCTTACTCTCTCTCTCTCAGATTTCAAACATTCAACAAGAAATCATTCATACATAGCATAAAAGCAATTGCATGACAGAAAGAGTAAGACATTCAAAGAGCATAACATTCAAATATGCATACACAGAGAATATATGAACACCATGAATCTGAATCACAACTTTCTTGTATTAATTCAGAACTTCTGTAGATGGAGTCTACTACACATATCTATGCTTCTCCTCTATTCTCTTCACATTAATTTTCATGCTAATGTTACAATACACAATGAGGGTGTCTATATCATGTTTTCCCTCTTGCGCTCTAAAACTGTCAAATCTAACATTCAATTTTATCTACCTTCATTTACTACTATAAATGCCTTCTACCTACTAAGGACAAGAGAGGATCACTCAAGGTTCATTTACATTATACAAATGTGCCTCCACTTGGAAACTTCATTAATACTTCAAAAATTTTTCAAAATTTTTGTTGGGTGCTTTTCCAGTTGTATTTTTCCTTCGCGTTGGCTCGCTTGAGATGCTCCTGCATGATACTCCCTCTCTTGAAAATTTTCATGGGCTCCTGCCCATGAGCTCACGCACGGTCTATCCATGCTTCTGTATCTTTGCTTCGTTCTCCCATCTGGCATCTTCAACTGGATGGCCCTTCCACTTGACCAAATATTCAAAGTATTGCTTTCGCCTGGTCTTCTTGCTCACTCTTTTGTCCAATATGCATTCCATCTGCGGCTTATCTGCAACTGGCATCTACTTTTGCCACTGAATCTCTGGTTGTCCATCACTTTCTCTTGCTTCCTAAGATTTATATGGGTACAAATCTGATATATTGAATATCGGATAAATTTTGATCCCATCAGGTAATTCAATATCGTAAGCATTTGCCCAAAATTTCTTCAAGACCTTACATGGTCCGATTTTCTTCATTTTCAGCTTATTATATGTTCCTCTCGGGAACCTTTCCTTTCTCAAATGTGCCAGAATCAAATCACCAACCTCAAACTGTATTTTTCTTCTGTGATGAGCTTCTCTACGTTTGTACTCATGGCTCGAACTTTGTAAACGCTCCTTCACCCGGCTGTGAAGTTCCTTCATCGCCTCTGCAAATTCTTTTGCACTAGCACTCCTAGTTGCATTCTGTTCTGAATCTCTCAATTCAGAAATTCCTCTCGGCTGCATGCCATAGACAATCTGAAATGGAATCTGCCCTGTGTTTCTGTTAACTGAGTCGTTATAAGAAAACTCTGCCTGTGGTAATATGTTGTCCCACTGGTTGTGGTGTTCTGTCACCAGGATTCTCAGCAAGTCTCCCAGACTTATGTTCACCACTTCTATCTATCCATCCATCTTAGGATGATAAGATGAACTAAACGAAAAGTTAGTTCCCAGCTTCTTCCATAAGGTCCTCCAAAAGTGTTCGACAAACTTAGTGTCTCGATCTGAAACTATGCTCCTTGGTAAGCCGTGAAGTCGAATGACTTCTTTGAAAAACAGGTTCTCAATGTGAGTTGCGTCACTTGTTTTCTAACATGGAATGAAGTGTGCCATATTGGAAAATCTATCCACCACCACAAAGATTAAGTCAAATCCTCTGTGCGTTCTTGGCAACCCTAATATGAAATCCATGTTGATTGCATCCCATGGCCTCTCTGGTATGGGAAATGGTTGATAAAACCCCGCATTTTGTCTTCTTCCCTTCGAATGCTGACAAATTCAGCATTTGTCCACAAATCTCTTGATGTCTRCTCGCATTACTGTCCAAAAATATGACTCATTCAACTTTGTGAACGTCTTGTCGTGACCAAAGTGCCCTGCCAATCCTCCACTGTGTTTCTCTTTCAGAAAATTMTCCCTCATGAAGCATTTTGGAATACAMAACTAATTACCTTTAAATAGTAATCCTTCCCGGATCATATATTCTTCCCATTAGCTTCGATCCATGAGAATTGGATTCTCAGTTGCTTCATATGMCTCCTAAAAATMTGGATCATCACTGTACATGTCCCTGAGATCATCAAAACCCAACATTTTGACTCTGAACTCCTGCAATAGCAAACACTTCCTGCTCAAAGCATCAACAACTTTGTTAGCAGTACCAGAAATATGTTTAATCACAAAAGTGAAATTCTACATATACTCAACCCATTTGACATGTCTCTGATTCAACTTTTCCTGTTGAGTCACAAATTGYAGTGCATGATTGTCACTGTATAAGACAAACTTTTTYGGAATCAAATAATGCCTCCATTTTTTCAATGCCTGTATGATAGCATAGAACTCCTTATCATATGTGGATTACTTCACCTTCRCTTCATTCAGMTTCTTGTTGAAGTATGCTATCAGCCTATCCTCYTGACTCAAGATTGCCCCTATTGCAAACCCACTTGCATCGCATTTCACTTGAAATTTYWTTTGGAAATCCGGCAACACCARAATTGGTTGTTCCSTGATCTTCCTCTTCAACAAATTAAAACTCTTCTCAACCTCTTTTGTCCAGTGAAAATATTTATGTCTCTGCTTCACTATGTCCATCATCARTGCACTAATCCCACTAAAATTTCTAATGAACTTTCAGTAGAAACTAGCCAATCCGTGAAAACTTCTCACCTCAAAGGTATTCTTYGGTGATGGCCAATTCTTGATTACTTCCACTTTATCTGGATCCATCCTCAATTTAACTGTCGAAATAACAAACCCCARATAAATGAGTTATGTCKTCATGAATGAGGACTTCTTCATGTTTATCAATARCTTCTCTTGCTGTAATTKTTTCATCACTATAGTCAAATGTTTCAGATGCTTTGCCACTGTTTTACTGAAAATCAGTATGTCATCCAAATACACAATGACAAATTTTCCGACGAACTCCCTCAGGACTTCGTTCATCAACCTCATGAAGGTACTCGGTGCATTTGTTAAGCCAAATGGCATAACAATCCATTCATACAGCCCTTCATTTGTTTTGAATGTTGTCTTCCATTCATCACCTTCTCTCATGCGGATTTGATGATAACCGCTTTTCAAATCAATCTTTGAAAAATACTTTGCTCCACCCAAGAAATCCATCAGATCATCCATCCTTGGCAATGGAAATCTATACCTGATGGTTATCTTGTTGATCTCCCTCGAGTCAGTACACATCCTCCAACCTCCGTCTTTCTTCAGACTGAGTACTGTTGGAACAACACACTGACTCAAGCTTTCTCTGACCAAACCCTTGTCCAACAAATCTTGGACTTGTCTTTTGACCTCTTCATTTTCCTGCGGCGTCAATCTATATGCATCTTTGTTTGGTAAATTGGCTCCTGGTATGAGATCAATATGATGACTCACACTTCTCATTGGTGGCAACGAATGAGGTAATTCATCCACTACTATATCAACGAACTCTTCCAGCAGTTCCTGAACTTCTTCTGGTAAATCATCTACTCTTGTGTTGGTCAAAACAATATTCGGTTTCTTGACCACAATGAATTGTGGTTATTTCTTCTTCTTAACCTCTATAAGAAGTTCCTTCCCACTCATGAGAATTACAGTGTTTCTTACTTCTGGTTTCACCTCCTTATCCTTAATTGGAAGCAACTTGTGAGTCCTCCCATTCTTCTCTAGGGTGTATGTGTTCATTCTCCCATCATGAATCACATTCCTGTCATATTGCCATGGTCTACCCAACAATAGATGACAAACATCCATAGGAATAACATCACAGAGTATCTTATCATTATATCCTCCTATCTTAAACTCAACTAAACATTGTTTAGTGACAGTTACCTGATGTCCTTTTTGTAGCCACGAAACTCTGTATGGGCTTGGATGATCAATTGTCTCCAGCTCCAGCTTTTCTACCATCTCTGTAGAAACGAGATTATTTGTGCTACCACTATCCACAATGACCTTGAATACCCTGTCCTTGGTCTTGCAAGCAATATGGAAAAGTCTTTTTCTTTGGACTAAACTCTCCACCTCCTTCTCTGGTGTCAAAAGATCTTTTCACATCATCAACGATCTTCCGCCTTCAACATCTTCTACCTCAACATCCCGCCTATGTGCTTCGGCGATGTGAGTTTCTCCTCCTTCTTTCTTTTTATCAGGACACTCATAAGACTTGTTCCCATCCTTTCCACATGTGAAGCATGTTATTACTCCACCTCTTCCTCTTCCTCTACCTCTAGTATGAGGAAAAATATTATTGTCAGCATAATCTCCCCTCTGTTAAGTATGTTGTCCTCTCTGTGAGGTTCCACCTCTCTCAGTTCGAGTCTGATGTTTCTTCCAGTCCTCCTTAGGCTTTTGATATTTATCCTGGGCAACTGATTTTCCTTTTGGTTGACTTCTTCCTCGGCCTCTCTGGCCCTGCTTTTGGCTCAGCTTCTCTTCAGCTTTCAGAGCCATCTGATAAGCATCTTCCATCATTCGGATGGTTACCATGCTTATCTCATCTTGGGTGTCATATCTCAGGCCATTCATGTATCTGGAAACCTTTTCATCATCTCTCTCCCGATGACCTGCCCTGATGTTCAGCTTGTAGAATTCTTCAGTGTATTCTTTCACTGTCATCAGCTTCTATCTCAGCTTCTGCATCCTCCTGAACAGAGTAATCTGGTAATCTATGGGGATGAATTTTGCCTTCAGCTTTGTGATCATTCTATCCCATATTTTGATCTTCTACTTGCCTTTGCAGCGTCTGTCAGCTTGTAGTTCATCCCACCACAATGTTGCACGTCCCTTCAATCTTGTGACAACATGCTTGACCTTCTTGTCCTCTTCAACATATTCATAATCAAAGTATGTGTTCAGAGCTCTATTCCAGTCTAGAAGCTCCTCTCCATATAGATTTCCCTCATAAACTGGAATGTCCATTTTTGCTCTTGCACCCATTCTTGCAATAGCTCTGATCAAACATTCGTTTACTGCATCTTCCACTGCAGCTTATTCTTCATGTTCAACCTCAATTTCACTTTCGGAATCACTAAGATCCCTAGCACTGACTATGCGCCTCTGTACTGTCTCCATGTCTTCAAGTCTGGCGCGTAAATCACACATTTCTCTCTCCATGGAGGTATCATTCATCTGCCTACCTCTTCTTCTCGGCATTTCCCTCTCCTCTGGTGGATCGGGTGTTTGTTTGTCCCTTCTCCTTGGGGGAATGGTGAATTCTCTTTTTCTCTGCTACAGAAAGAAAAGAACCTTTCTGAGCTATGATACCACAAATGATGATGTACGCAACCCCTCAACCTGCAGGTCGGAAGGTCGACGTCAACAAGATATTTCTCCTTTCACTGGCCTGAAGAACTCTTGACATCTCTTCTATTTCCCTTTCAGGATATCTGCACCCACAGTCAACTTCAAGGAATTCCCCCCTTTATACCTCGGGAGGTTGGACTTCACACCTTCGCGAATCTGGTGGTCAAGCGCCTTGTCTCTAATCTCTGAAACCCAAAAAAAGTCAACGCTGACCCTTCCTCTGTTCCTTTTGGTATTTTCCTTATCATGATTTCGACGATCCCGGTGTCAAGCAACTTGTTCCCGTGATTACTGAAACCCGATTTTCCAAAATTCCAATGAGCTCACAAGGTTAACCTTTCAACGCCCCTTTACTTCCGTTGGGACTTCATACTTCACAATATCGTGAATTCTAATGCGAGGGACTCGAACCTTTTACTCATGAAAACTCGAAATGGTCAATGTAGTTTGACTCCATGTCAGTGGTGCACCACTTTTCCGCCTCGCCGACTCCTCTAATCCCACACCATCCTTTTATCCTTCAGGACTTCGCGATTCGTGATATCGTGATTCTCGTTTCAAAGTTTACGGGACTTCCACCCACGAAATCCCGAAATAGGAATCCGTTTGCAAATCCAACGGCCCTTGTGACTTGGATCTACGGTCCTACTCCTCCTGAGCTTAGAACCTTTGGGAATACTCGTCGTATCTCCCCTTCTCCTCCTTCAGACCTAATGGCTCATGGGACTTCACGGATTCTCCACTGAGAATTTCAACCATTCGTCTCTTCCTCTAAGAACCTCTTGCGGTTTGATGTCACTACGCCTTTCTTTCCAATTTTCAAAGTATTTGGCCTCATGCCTTCCTTCGACTCCTTCTAAGGTTCAAATATTTCTGACCAYTTTCATGACTTCGAGGTTTTCAGAAAACCCTTGCACACACTCCTTGTGGAAKACTTTCAAACACTTTCAAATACTTGACTCCCTTTGATTCTGCRCACACCTGCAGCAGTAGTCTCTCGATAACTYGCTCAGATTCACAAACCTAAGACTTCACTCGGCATGCACACTCCTTGCAYGGCTCCTGTACCTAACAACACTTMTGAGGGGATGAGKAAAAWAGCTATCTCTCTTGAGMTTTCAGAGACAAACCTCTGAACACTTCGTCAACGCCCTCCTTGCGGACGATTCAACTGCACTCCTTGCAGGAACTCTTGCTCAAATAGAGAAACAATTGAAACTCATTCCCTTACTCTCTCTCTCTCTCAAATTTCAAACATTCAACAAGAAATCATTCATACATAGCATAAAAACAATTGCATGACAGAAAGAGTAAGACATTCAAAGAGCATAACATTCAAAGATGCATACACAGAGAATATATGAACACCATGAGTTTGAATCACAACTTTCTTGTATTAATTCAGAAGTTTTGTGCATGGAGTCTGCTACACAGCGCTCTTCTTTTCCTCTATGCTCTTCACACTAATTTTCATGCTAATGTTACAATACACAATGAGGGTGTCTATATCCTGGTTTCCCTCTTGCGCTCTAAAACTGTCAAATCTAACATTCAATTTTATCTACCTTCATTTACTACTATAAATTCCTTCTACCTACTAAGGACGAGAGAAGATCTCTCAAGGTCCATTTACATTATACAAATGTGCCTCCACTTGGCAACTTCATTAATACTTCAAAATGTTTTCAAAATTTGTGTTGGGTGCTTTTCCAGTTGTCTTTTTCCTTCACGTTGGCTCGCTTAAGATGCTCCTGCATCACTAACATGAAGGATACCAAATCAACTACTTAAAAATATCTATTTATACAATGACTAACTTCTGATGTATGACACTAATTCCATGGGATATTATTCTAGTAACACACGGATAACAAAATTAATTAATCCTTGTGGGGACATAGACCTTACACATGGTATCAGAGCTACAGTTTAAAATATGGGACCAAGGCCCACCTACCCACCTACCCTCCGGACTCTAGAGAAAAGATAAGCTAAGTGTCCTATAAACAACCCTGAAAACCTGCCTGAAACCCCCTAAACCTTTAAAATCTGGGCCAAGCTCCAACTCCAGCTCCAGCTCCACCTAGCCTGCAAGCCAAAAACACATTTTTTTTATTTACACAGAGTCTTATATAAACAATATGCCTATTTGAAAGTAAAGTAGTATAATATTCTACATAATGGAAGTATTAAGTGAATTTTAACACTTTCTTCAATTAAACAAACAAATAGTTAAACAAAAATAATAATAATAATAGGTCTTGGAACCAAGTAGGTTGTGAGACCATATACCAGGGACTCTAAAATGGGAGATGTTAGAGATTTCAAATAGAATCCTACCTCTCCAGATGGTTCATAATATGGCAGCAAGCTTGAACTAAGCTTGAGCCTTTAATGTGGTGGATCTACGAGCAAAGTAAAGGGCAAAGAACCTAATTCTAATGAAGGAAAAGAAAAATTGAAAAATGGTAAAACTGGTGTTAAAAATGCATTTCTAAATAATTTTCTTCAAAATTGCAATGGAGGGAGGAAGATATTGGGAAACAAAAGGCTGGTACTTTGCCTCTACAACAGGAAAAATTTGGGATAAGTTTAAAAAATATATATATAATAATACTTTCGAGGAGCCACAAAAGTCAATGGGGATGCATATGATTCAACTACTGTTTCCAGGTTTTTGAGACACGTGATGTGCGGCAGAAACTTTAGAACTGCCAAATGCTTCTCCTCAACAATTTTTTCAAACTTTAGCCTTAACCATAGTGTACTACGCGTTTCCAAAACCTTCCTGAGACAAAAAAAAAATTGAGTGCTAAAATAAATAGAAGGGAGGCGAGTCAAAATCGCTCTGAAAATTGGTTAACCAATGGAAAATTTTGTAGTACAAGGACCCGCCCAATTTTACTGTCAGCAAACCCCACATTCATCATATTCTCCTTTGGCAGAAAACCTGTGAAATATATGTCTGTGAACGAATAACTTTCAATGAAAGAATATATAAAAAATAAAAAATAAAAATAAAAGTATTGGGTCTTTTGTTTGAATTCCAATTTTGAACCCAATATTCAAATGCTTAATCGAAACCCAATACCTGGATCATATAATTCATCAATCTATCAAATGTCAGGTTAACCACCCAAGTGTCAAACTGCTTCCATGGAGCTTTACAAGTCTGTAGATTGTGCACAACGCGTTCTTCCTATGAATTGCCTCCATTAAAGCCAAACCACAGACCATTCACCAAGCCACGAGGAGGAGCCCGCAAGAACCAAGAAAACACACAGGTGCCAGTCCCATCACAAGAAAACGCACAAGCACCAGCCCTATCACAAGAAAACGCACAAGCGCCAAACCAAGTCTGTGAGCTCAATCTAAGAACCCAACACAACACAAATCACCAAAGTCGAGACTGAGCACCAGGTCACAAAGAAGGAACCCACGAGTGCAGAAGAGTGTTGCGTCAGGCTCATAGCCATAGGTGAAGCCACAACAAACAAACTAGTGCCCATGGACAAGCGTCAATCCACCAATGGTCTACCTGCACTGCACGTCAAGCAAGCCACGCA
>JZKD02S0157013.1:206512-228147 GCA_000966675.3 Picea glauca
GGGTTAGGACCTTAACAAAACTAGCCTGTTGATCTCGGGACGGGGTTTTGAATATGTCTTATACCTCCTCATAATACCTAACCCCCTTGAATATTTCGTCATATGGGTAGTTTTCATGCACATATATTTTCATGTTGAATTGGGCCAGGTGGTTCTCCACAATTTTGTGTGGGTCATGCCTTTTGAATTCGATGTCAACCAATTTGACATCTTCCAAATATGAAGCCTCCACTTTGGAGTGACCATAATCCAATAGTGAAAACATGCCAACCTAGATAGGGAAAGTCGTCCATACCTTTTTTTGTGTTGCCTTCAACTCTTTGTTGATGCCCCCTGTTACTGTTTGGTAATCTACTTCCTTGCACACCATCTAGTCTGGTGAAAAAAGTAGGAGAGCATGGGGATGAATTGAGCTTCCAAAATCCTTGATAAAAGAGAAGTTTTCTTCAATGAACCAATCTGCTAGTTTTCCAAGATTTCCCATAATCCCGTCGAAAATTCAAGGAGGTGGGTGACCATATAGGGCTATATGAATCGGAACCACTACATTGTGATAGATTTCGTAAAATAAATATTTTTATTTTTCCTTCCACATCTTGGAATGATAGAAGTGAATAGGATCTGTATTGTTCGAGGTCTAGATCCAATTCATCAATTGGAAAGGGGTCATGAAATAGATGGTGTCTCTGACATACGTAGACATATAGAAAGGGGTGGGATGTCCCTTTGATTTCTCCATTTTGTATTCAATAATTTCTTTGGCCAGGTTATCTGACAACATTTTGGCCCTAATAAAAGTGTATCCCTCAGCCCCCTCGTGCATGATAGATACCCATTCCACAGGAAAATGAGTAGGACTCTTCTTCCTGAACAATATATAGAGAATCATGGATACATAAATCATGTGAATGTACAACGATGTTGTGGCATACATACGATGAGCTTCATCCCTGAACTTCTCTGGGTGCCCCCACTAGGTCCTAATTATATCGAGATAAATCTTGTCATATTGTATGCATTCCTTTTTCTCAAACTCCAACATAAATGAAACATTGTAATTATATTTAGGATTGGGAGATAGATTATACATTACTTGGAGGTATTCTGGTATGAAAGAGACAACGAGAACCTTCAGATGGTTGATGGTGCTCCTAGTTTGGACATCGATGTTTTCTATGGCCCATATTATCATGTCATTATATGGCATGAGTCTTGGTTGTGAAACCACCTTCTGTAGCTCTTACTGGGATATATATTTGAGTTTAGCTTCATGAGTATCATCTTCTTCATGAAAAAAATCTTTTGGACATTTTATGATCTCATGTTCCAGAACCTCGAACACCTATGTCCAATATTTAACAGAGTCTATGGCTTGCGACATAGTGTTCGATAGAATGTCCGCATTTGGATTTGAACCCTCTCCAGCCGCATCGAGATTCTTGTAACACCCCAGGTTTTGAACCCCCATTTTTAAATAATGTATTGTTACAATGTTGAGAGGCTAGAGTGCCCAAATAATTATTAAGAGGCCAGTGTGCCCAAGACATGTAATGTTTTTATCATTATTAATAATAAATAGATGGTTGGTTGCTAGACGGACAAGGACTAGATTTATAAGGGGATATGATTCGACAAGAGAGGGGGCTTGAGGGGATAAGTGTTTATTCCTATTCTAATTACAAATTTTTTCTAAGGGAGGGGATTGGTTACATGATCTTCTTGGGGAAGGCTAGGAGGTTCTAGATTCCCCCCCCGAAATTACTTAAACCTGCCCATGGTCTGATGGGGGGGTTGGTCATTGGCTCATCTTCTCCTTCACTTCTACATTCACACCATTATATCCCTCACGCACTTTCATGCACACACCTCCATGCACCCACTCACTCGTTTATTGATCCATCCATCATTTGCATCTTGGCTCGAGGAAAGGGAGCCAAACTATTGAAGATCAACCACGGGATAGTGGGATATAGTGGTCACTAGTGTGATCTAGTCCTGACCTGAGGCCGTATGTCTGAGATGCGTTGGCCTATGTCCATAATTTCTCATAGTTTCGAGTCCTAAGAGTTCCATCATTGAGATTCTGGACCAGTTGCGTTGGATCTCGAATTAAGGAGAAGGACTGCCTGAGGGACTACATGGTAGAGAAGGGTGGAGGTCCATTCTCTCGAGTGGTGCAAGCTGGGTAGCAGAGAGTTGGGTACTTGGATTGTTTTGAGAGAAATGAATCATGTGAGATCTTGGGTGCTGACTGGTTTGGGAATCCAACACTTTGGAACCGTCCTTGTGGATTCATAGCCCTGGCTCGGAGGTGATGTTTCTATTGAGATTTGGAACAGTAGTGTCTACGATTGGGTGGAACGTCCTTGGTCTACATCCAATTGGTGTCATATTTCATAAATATAAGTGCTCTCTGTTATGGCATCATTTACATGTATATGAATGTATTTCCACTGTGTATATTTAATTATCATTTAATTGAATCTTTAGACTGTGCATGCTTGTTGGGTGTTGTTGTGCATGTCGATAAAGTCTTTTATTTTATGCATCCTTAAATTTTAAAAGGTATCTGTAAGATAAAGAAGTCCAAGGGCGAGCTTGAAGGTAGCATACCCCAGCTTGTGGGTGGCTGAGTATGTTATAGTTTGGTATCAGAGCTTTTGGTTGAAACACTGAGCCGGTATGGGCCAAGTTTGTTGGTCATAGTCTCGGGGTTGAGATCGAATTCTAACTGCGGAGTTGAAAATATCAAGAGGAATGGCATTGCAGAATCTATGTAGGATATAGAACGTCAAAGACCCATTTAAAGGGTTCAACAGATCATGACCATCCCCTTCAAATTCAGGAGCGATCACCACTATAGGATCAGAAGATATCTGTGATCATTGGATCAGAGGACATGCGAACAAGGGTCGTCTGATGAAAAGAGAGCAAGGGATAAGTTCACAACTGTCAGATCCCATGGGAGAGGGAGATCAATGGATAGGAAGCATTGTGAAGAACCGAGTTGCATGGGAGATAATTTCCCAATGTGGTACCGCAATCCAAACTACAGTTTCCCCAAGGGGTTACGTGTCAGCATCAGGATATTTTCGGGGTGAAAAGAGGGTTACTCCAAACCATCGATACATGCCCTGAAAAATTGAAAGGCATGAAGTGATGTGACATGTTATGGATTGAACATGGAAACTCTGAATAACTAATGTAGTTGGGGGTCGTCGATCCATAGGAGGACACGCATCAATCAATCATGTGCTCTGGGTGAAAGAACTCATGGAAAGAGTGAGTGAGGAGAAGTTGAGAGTTGAAACTCCTGAACCCTAGAGATTCAGAGACCCAAAGTAAACGTCGACTGTCGGATCATCCGAAGTAGATCGTGACTGTCGATCACCAAGAGTTTACGTGTCAACAGATTAGTAACTCTGGAGGAGTCTGTTCAAGAGGTTTTCATTTGATATTTGAGACTCCCCAATCTCAGAGAGCTAGAGAGCCGAAGTAAATATCGACCGTTTGATCATCTGATAGGATCTCAACCATTGATCTTCCAAGAGCCATGCGTCACCAGATCCAGGGATTCGAATAAAATCTAGTGGGGCCAGATAAGTTTTGAAATTTGAGATTTATGAAGTCCAAATACCCGAAGTAGGCCTCAATCATCAGATTAAGGAGGACACACTGTGCAGATCCATGGACTTCAGGTGAATACCCGAAGTGAATCTTAGTCATCTGATCCAGGAGGACACATGGTGACAAATTGGCCAATTCAAGAATGCGGAGTTCGAGAGAATTGGAAGTGTGTTATCATGGAAACTCTCGAAGTATAGAAGCTCAAAGAGACGAAGTGATGGGGCACGACGACGTCACTAGGAGGTGATGTGGACCCTAGAATTTTTGAAGTGACATGGCTTGCGAATCTCAACTGGGATGATGTGGACACATGGGATGTGTGCCACATGTCAGTAATTTTTGAGAATTTGGAGTATTCAAAAGTCATTTAGAATGTGACACATGTCACCTGCTTGATTAGGCCATGTGTCGACTTCCAGTATTTCACGATGTGGCGACAGATCGTGCAGTCCAGACCCTGGGAACTCTAGTGTGTAAAGATGTGACAGGTCGCATTGGGTCAAAATCTCCCGAAGGCCCAAAGGTCACAATACATATCGACCATTGATTTTAGAAGACACACGTTGAAGGATCTTTGACTTCAGGTGAAATAACTCTGGGAGAAAGTGCAGGAGGAAGGTTTGAAACTTCTGAAGCTTGAAGAGACGAAGCGATTCATAGTTGCTAATATGTGGTAGGACACCCGTTGAAACATCATGAACTTTGGGTAAAAGTGTTCCAGGAGGAGGCAAGGGAGGAAAGTTGAGAATCCTGAAGCACCGAGTCGCGAAGTGGATCTCGATCGTAGATCATGAAATAGGATGAGAATCATTGATTCGGTCTTGGCTGAAATTTCCGAAGTCTTGAAGCTTTGGGAAAGCACTTTTTTAGCTAAGCACAAGGTCATGGTCGTGGTCATATGCATATTTGGATCTGAGGGAAGGAGGGATAAGGGTTGAATTGGTTTTCTTTGAGACATAAAAGTGTTATGGAAGGATTTAGTTGTGGTTGCTAGTTGTGGTCACCTAGGAAGGTGGTTTGAAGGAATTGCCTGCATAGGATAAGATTCTGTGTTGGCCAAGGATAATAGGAAACAGTTATTTTCGGAGAATGGGGATATGATCTCCATGAAAAAAAAAAAAGATAAATGTAGCATGGTTTGGCAATTTTGTTTATGATATGCATAATTCTAACAAAATGGTCACTTTCACATTTTTTAGAATTAAGGGTCTTAAACACATCATCTTAGGATGCATATTGAGGAAATGGAAGAAGGCGAGGGAGCCTCCAGTCATGATAAGGAGGTCGAAGGCCAGGCTACCAGAGTTGGTAATATAGATGCAAGGGAAAAGGAGAAAAGGAAACATTACTAGAAATGGTAAGAAGATTGAAGATGGAAGTGCATAGCTACAAAGCAAACAACAAGAGAATGATGAGAGAGAAAATTTAGATAAAAGCTCGAGTGTTGCAGAGATTAAATCAGTTGCAGAGACAAATGGAGAATGGATCAAACTTAAGAGAAGAGGAAGAAGGTAGGTGCAATGAAAGAAGGAATGATCATGGAAGAGTTGGGTATTCTAGAAGTGCTAGCAGAGCTCATGGAAACAACTCACCTCCTTACCCAGAAATAAGGTTTTATGCATCGGAAAATCCCATAAGTAGTCTAGAGGTGTCTCCTGTCAGACATCAAAGAAGGAAACAAGAGATATATAGTTTGCAAGGAGAGGTGATGAAGCTCAAGCCACCTTCCTTGGATGGTGAAAGATAAAGTGAATATGATGTCAAAGCATGGTTTCTTGGGATCAGGAGATATTTCCAGTTGCATAAGTATTCATCAAATCTGGAAGCCAATATTTCCACCTACCATTTACACGGGAAAGTTGCAATGTGGTGGGACCAACTGAAGCAAGTGGAACATGTTAATGAAAGTAGGATCACTTGGAAGAAGTTCAAGAAATACTTCTAGAAGGAGCGCCTCTCAAGTCATTTCTATGAAAAGAAAATGCAGGATTTCTTTGAACTTAGGTTGGGAAGCATGACTATCGCAGAGTACGAGAAGAAGTTCTTGGGATTGTTAAAGTATGTCAGGTTCATTGGTGATGAGAAAGTGAAAATACAGAGATTTCTAAGTGGACTACCAACCTTTTATAAGGAAAAGATCAAATATGATAAACCCAAGACCTTGACTGAAGCCATCATGAAGGATAAATACATGTATGAGCAAGGAAAAGGAAGAGAATACCTACAGAAATCTTGGAAGGAAAAGAAAAATGTGAAGTCCAATCAAAGGAGGAAAGGATTCAAACCTCCCTTCAATAGGAATGAGCCTAATAGAAATCATCAAGATCAATATGCTAAGGGAGATTTCAAGAAAGAAGATTCCTTGGAAAAAAGGGGAAGACCACCAATCCAATGTTGGGGATGCAAGGAAGATCACCTGTACAAGGATTTCTCACACTGAAATGACAGAGTGAAGACTGTGCACAACATCCAAGAGGCTACAACATTTGAAGATATGGGAAAAATCTATGCAGCTTTACATGATCGACAAGCAGAGTACCAATCCAATCTGATTGAGGTGGAAGGTAAGATCATAAATAAACCTGTTGATATTTTCATTGATTCAGGAAAAATTCATTGCTACATTGATCCTAAGATAGTGGATAGATTACATTTGGAGAAAAGTAAACTTGGAAAAGCAAGTTTGGTTCAGTTAGCCACTGCAACCAAAATAAGAATCCATGATTTGGTCATAAGTTGTTCCATAAGTCTTAATGGCGTGAATACTAGTATTGATATAAATAACATACCATTGGGGTCTTATGATATTCTGATTGGAATGGATTGGTTAGACAAGAATCATTCTTTCCTTTATTTTCATAACAAGATATTTACCTGTCTTGGGTGAAATGGAAAACATAGCACTGTGAAAGGAATTCCACGACCCATATCTATAAGGGATATTTCAACCTTACAGCTAAAAAGATGTTTTAGGAAGGGATGTCAATTGTATGCAGCTCATGTAAAAGATACAGATAATAAAAAAGGGCCAAGCCTTGAATATTTCTTGGTACTACAGGAATTTGAAGATGTATTCCAAGAAATACCTGGATTTACACCAAGAAGGGAGATACATTTCTCAATTTATTTAGTGCTAGGAATTTCCCCAGTGTCCAAAACACCTTATAGAATGAGCACACCAGAGTTAAAATAATTACAAATGTAGTTGGAGGAATTGTTGAAGAAAGGGTACATATGTCCAAGTGTTTCAGTTTGGGGAGCACCACTACTTTTTGTCAAAAAGAAGGATGGAACCTTGAGGCTGTGTATTGACTTCTGATAGCTAAACAAGTACACTATAAAGAACAATTATCCTCTACCCCGAATTGATGACCTCTTTGATCATATAAGAGGAGAAACAATATTCTCAAATATTGACCTGAGGGAAGGATACCATCAGGTAATAATCAAGGAAGAAGACATTCATAGGACAACCTTTAGGACCAGGTATGGGAATTGAGAATTTGTAGTGGTACCATTTGGACTGACCAATGCACCAGCTATATTTATGTGCTTAATGAATGGAATATTCAGAAATTATTTGGACAAGTTTGTCATAGTATTCTTGGATGACATACTTATCTATTCTAAGTCTAAAGAGGAGCATGAACATCACTTAAGACTGGTGTTGCAAGTATTGAGAGAACATCAGTTGTATGCCAAGTTGAGTAAGTGTTCTTTTTATCAAAAGAAGATCCATTACTTGGGACACATTATTTCAGAGCAGGGAATAACAATAGATCCAGAGAAGATCAAATCCATTAGAGGATGGCCAAGACCCAGAAATGTGTCAGACATCAGATCTTTTATGGGATTAGCTAGCTACTACATAAGGTTCATAGTAGGGTTCTCTAATATTGCTCATCCCATCACTTCTTTTTAAAATAAGGGAACCAAATTTGAATGAACACTCAAGTGCGAAAATAATTTTAATATGTTGAAGGAATTACATACTAGTGCACATGTGTTAAAAATTGTTGAACCAAATGAAAGTTTTGTTGTATGTACAGACGCATGTAAGGAAGGACTTGGGGGAGTCCTCACGCAAAATGGACATGTCATTGGATATGAGTCTAGAAATCTTAAGGAACATGAGAGGAACTATGCCACCCATGATTTGGAGCTTTCCACCATTGTTCATGCCTTGAGGATGTGGAGGCATTATCTCATGGGGAAGAAATTCGAATTAAGGACAGACCATAGTGGCCTGAAGTATCTTTTTGAACAACCGCCTTGAATGCTAGGAAAACAAGATGGATCGAATTTTTAAGTGAATATGACTTCGATATCAATCATATCAAGGGAAAGAAGGATAAAGTTGTCGGTGCACTTAGTAGAAGAGTGCATCTCATGCATGCTACTGATGTCAGTATGCATCGATTAGACTTGAAGAGCATAATTTTAGATGGTCTTGTTACATACGAGCATTGCCTACAGGAAAAGAAAAACTTACAGCAAGGATATGTACAATAGAAAATAAAGGAGTATGAGATAAAGGAAGATGTACTACTCATTCATAAAAATAGAATCTATGTTCCTAGTTCTGGAGAACTAAGGAATTTGGTACTGAAGGAAATGCATGATGTTCCTTATGTTGGACATCCCGGTTAACAGAAAACAATTACAGCAATAAGAAGCCAGTTCTTTTGGCCAGGAATGAAGAAGGATGTTTCTGATTACATCGCTCGATGTATGGAATGTCGGAACATGAAGGTTGAGCATAGGCACTCAGTAGGTTTGTTATAGCCATTTCCAATTCCAGAGAAGAAATGGGAAGTGTTCACCATGGATTTCATCATAGGATTACCCAGAATGAATAAGAAACATGATTCAATCATGGTGGTGGCTGACAAATTAAAAAAGCATGCTCATTTTTTGCCTGTGAATACAATGCATACAACAACTAATATTGCAGAAATTTTCATGAAGGAAATTGGTAGGTTGGATGGGATACCTAGGACAATTGTCTCGGACAAAGATACAAAGTTTACCTCCAATTTCTGGACGGTATTGTCTAAAGGATTTGGCACAAACCTAAAATTTAGAACATCATATCATCCCCAGACAAATGAGAAAATAGAGAGAGTCAATTGAATAATTGAAGACATGTGAAGAATGTATTGGATGGATAGGCCATCTAAGTTGGAAGATTACTTACACTTGGTTGAGTTTGCATAGAATAATGGGTATCAAGATTCATTGAGAATGATCCCAATTGGAGCCTTGTAAGGTAGGAAATGTGATACTACAGTAAGCTAGTACAACCCAATAGATAGAGTGGTACTTGGGTTGGAATTGTTGAAGAACATGGAAGACCAGGTGGTCAAGATTAAGAAGAATTTAAAGGCATCTTGGGATAGATAGAAATTTTATGCAGACAAGAGAAGGATAGCTAGAGAATTTAAAGTAGGGGAGCCTGTACTTTTGAAAGTGAAGCCCAAGAAAATCTCTTTGAAATTGGGTAGTTGTACAAAGATGGTAGCCATATTTTGTGGTCCATTTGAAATATTGGATAGAATAGGGCTAGTTGCATACATGGTTTCATTTCCTGCTTCCATGAATGTGCATAATGTATTTAATGTCTCTTTACTAAACAAATATGTACATGATCCTAACCATGTTATTGATTGGCATCTGATTTAGGTAGAGTCAGAGGGAGATTTTCAGGTTCAGCTTGTGCAGGTATTGGACAGAAAATTCAAAATGCTCTGGAATCGAGTTATAGAGATGGTAAAAGTTCAGTGGACCTGCTACGGTCTTGAAAATGCTACTTGAGAGCATGAATATTCCATGCGGGCAGAATACCCATGGATTTTTGAATACATTTGAGATTTTTATCTCTATTTTGTATATTCACCGAGGATAGTGCGAAAATAAGGGGGAGGGGATGTAACACCCTAGGTTTTGAACCCCCATTTTTAAATAATGTATTGTTTCAATGCTGAGAGGTCAGAGTGCCCAAAAAATTATTAAGAGGCCAGTGTGCCCAAGACACGTAATTTTTTTATCATTATTAATAATAAATGCATGGCTGGCTGCTAGACGGATAAGGACTAGAGTTATAGGGGGATATGATTCCACAAAAGAGGGGGTTGAGGGGCTAAGTGTTTATTCCTATTCTAATTACCTTTTTTGTCTAAGGGAGGGGATCGACTATGTGAGCTTATTGGGGAAGGATACCAGGTTCTTGATTCCCCCCCTACCAAAATTACTTAAACCTGCCTCTGGTCTAATGGGGGGGTTGGTTGTTGGATCGTTTTCTCCTTCAATTCTGCATTCACACCATTCTATTCCTCACACACTTTCATGCAAGCACATCCATGCACCCACTTACCCGTTCATTGATCCATCCATCATCCGCGTCTTGGCTCGAGGAAAGGGAGATGAATTGTTGAAGATTATCCATGGGATAGTTGGTTGTAGTAGTCTTTGGTATGATCCAGCCGTGAGATGAGGCCACATGTCTGAGATGCGTTGGCTTGTGTCCATCGTTGCTCACAGTTGTGAGTCCTTAGATTTCCAGCATTAATATTCTGTACCACTTGTGCTAGAGCCCGAATTAAGGAGAAGAACTTCCCGAGGGACTGTGTGGCAAAGAAGGGTGGAGGTTTGTTCTCTCGGGTGGTGCAAGATGGGTAGAAGAGAGTTGGGTACTTGGATTGCTGTGAGAGTTGGGAAGTCTGTGAGAGATTGGGTGCTGACTAGTTTGGGAAGCCAAGTAACACTCTAGAACCATCTGTTAGGTTATAAAAAAGGTATAAATATCTTCCTTTTTCCCACATTTCATGATATCATCTTGATTGACTTTTTGATTATTTAGGAGAAAATAGAATAGAAAATGAATAATATACTCTTTAGTGTTATTGTTGAAGTTAGATTACATAGATACTAACATATGATTGGAATTGTGTGGTTTTATTACAGGATTGGTTAAATATTGTCAAACCCAATATAGCAAACGAAATCTTGAAGATACGCAAGCTATTGGAGGTTGAAGACTTTATGGTGCAAGGCATTTTTGAAGATGATAGAGTTTCTTATATTGCAACTTTATAATAGTAAAGAAATCCTAAGGATCTCTAGATCCTCAAGATAGCTTAATTTACATAGATTGTTGTAATATATAAGGGGTAAATAGATCTTGAAAAGGGATAGAAGAATTGCATCCAAGAACTCAGAACTTAGAATTGCTATGCGTTAGTTGTTTTTGTAAAATGTTGTACCAGCTATGAAATTAATAAAAGTGTTGAGCAATTTTATCATTTTTATATACTGAATTTCAAATAACAGTGCTTCTAAGGACCAAGGGCCCTATTTGAAGGAGCTACTATTCGACCTGTAATTGTCTCAGTTCAATTTCTGTTTTGTGATTCGATTCTCTTTTACATAAGTTAAATGAATGCATCAGTGTGTTGATGATTTTATGTCAATTGCAAGAGATAGATATTTCCTTAAGAATTAGATGATTGTTGCTCCAATTCCCATTACTGAGATTTGATGCGTGATAGTTCCTCATAAGTTCACATTTTTTGTTCCTTTTACTTAGTTTACATTTACTATTCCTTTCCATTAGAATATAGTTGTTGTTCCTTTCAATAGAAGTGTGATTGTTGTCTCTCTTCGATTAGATTATTGTCTCTATTTCTTTCCATAGATAGAGTAATTCGCCATTTTCTTTCCAGTAATTGGATTCATAATAATAGTCATTTATGCAAGTCTTTATTTAGATTCAATTACTTCTTTTAAAATGAATTCAATAGATTAATTAGTTCCTTTCCATTGCACAACTTTAGATTTCAATTCCTAGAATCTTTAATGAATGTTTGAGGAACTTGATTGTTGATAAACTCATATTTKCTTTCGCTACACGATTTAATCCTCTACGAGCTATCTTCATAGACTTTGTCRATATTMTTTGAGATAAAAGACGAATCCTCGGGTTGATTAATTAATGTTAAACTAAGGTTGTTYTTAGACATCTTTAGAGCCCAACATTTTGGCACTGTTACCGGGGAAGAATGTCAAAGGTAGCATAGATTGTGCCTCTAGAGGACAAGGTATTGAATATGGAAGGTAATAACCTACACAGGCAATAAGTCAAATTCTTATGCGAGCGCCTACCTCCAGCTGACGTAGTAAGAGGCTGCATAGGTATTTTTCTTTCTTGATTTTCTTTTTTTGCGTGAAGTGTGTATGACTAAGAAGAAATATCTTGAAAAACCAAAACCCCCACCAAAAATTGCCAAAGCCCAGGGCTTGGTGCTCCCTGGAAGAAGCACTTTCATAGACGACATCATCCAAAAGGCAGAATCTCAAGCTTCGTTTGGACCTAGAAAAGGATCTACCCGAATCCCTCAGGTGGCAGTTTCACCAACTGCAGACCACGCTGAGATTCATAGCAAAACTGAAGGGACTAAGCAAAGATTTTAGAGCATAGATCTTCCACCCCTCAACCCTTTATAAGAGGGAAAATATTGTAACCTGTAGGAAGGAGAAGGAGAAACCAGTGGGATAGCTAAGACAGACCCACCACCCAATCCTGAATCTCCTGTTGTTATCACTCCAAGAAACTCTCCTAGGCTATATGTCAAATATTCCTGGTAACTTAATCTTTTTGGTAACTATTTTCTCAATAATAAGTGTGGGTTTGGATCAATATTAATATCCTAATCTCTGGATTGTACCTTCAAGACAGTCTAGCTACATTCATGCAATACAAGGCCTTCAAGAGCTATTATCAGATAGGTTTGTAAAACAAAAGGATAAGAAAACCAATCAGTTAACCAGAACATACATAGGCAATATATATGATGGGTCAACAAACTAGCCAAAGATGCTTATGATTCTTGATTAACACTGAAAAGTAAGATGACAGTTACCATGGGGCCATTAAACACAGACAAAGAACAATTTCAACTCATATGCATAGACAAAGATGAAGGAGAGTCTGACAATAGAAAATGAAAGAAGCTTGCAGGCTTAATATATTTAAGAAAGTGTTTTTCATACAAAAACAGTAGATCATAGAACAAAAAATCCAACCATGTGTTCATCATATGTTATTGGCTTTATAGCCTTTTACAAATAGTTTCCAGATCCTAGATATCTGGGTCAAATTTTGCCAAATATAGAAAATCAATAATTGGCTTAAGTAGACTAGATCAATTCAACTTCTCGACTGCACTTTTCGCTCTTCAGATTCTGGGCAGGTGTAGTAAGCCTTCCGAGGCTGCTGGATCTCATGTGATAAGAGAGGATTCAAACTTGACACCTGTTCATAGTCAATAGACTTATCTCCTTGACAATAGCTAACCGTTACTTGCCTTGTCTGTCTTTTAAAACATCTCCAAAACCAAAAAAAAATCTTGATAGAGATGTCATTAATTATTTTCCATCGATTGGAACCACTTTTGAACCTTTTGGAAAAGAAAACTTGGATCTATGCAAAAACATTAGCTTTCTGCCTTATTAGTGCTTTCAATAGCTAGTGGGAATAGAGTTTGGGATGATTAGCTACCAAAAGCTCTGCTTTTGGTGGATAATGAACAATTGATATGTTATCCTAAGCCACCGAAACCGGAGATTGTGAAAATTTCAAAAATACCCTTGTCTCACCTCAAAAACATCTCAGGACTGATCTTTTTAGACCTCAGTATCTTTCTCAAGATTCATAGGGTTTCTGTCTACTTTTGGTTCCTTGCATTGAACTGCCACCTCTGCAAGGGTCTCAAGACAAGCGTGAGCTTGTTGTTTTGAAGACATTACTTTTTTCCTCAAAGCCCTAACCTTTTTCTTCAAACCTTGGGCTACTCTCCATAAGCTGTTGTAGTCCTTTATAATATTATTTTTCTTTTTCTTTTCCCTGATGCTTTCATGGGCTAGTCTTTCCAAAGATGAATTGATTTCTACAAAGGTTTTTGATAGGGTTTCATACCTGTTCTTTATTACTCTTTCAAGCACCTCTTTCTCAGCTAGCTTCCTCTTAAGATTCTTGATTTCTTTTGATTTATTCTTCTTTGCTCATTTGCCGGATGAGGCCTCTACAACTGGTGGCTCTTGTTCTTCTTGGGGAGTAGGTGATGGAAAGTTCTCATAACTTTTTTTGTATATGTCCACAAAAACAGAGTTGTCACACCCTGTGGTAACTGAATCCTCATGCCCTGTTTCCAAATGTTTCTCTTCATCTTCTGAGTCTGAGTAAGGGAGGTTAAGAATGTTTTTGTTCACTGGGACTTCACTGACCTCTTTATCCTCATTATTAAAATTTAATTTCTTCTTCGTTTTTCCCAATTTATAGGAAGGAGAGGGTTGATTGACCGGGATTGGAGAAATAGATCTTCTCCTTCTCTTTCCACTTCTGGGAGTGGAGGATTTCTTGGAATGAGGACTATTTTTTCCCTCTGGCTAAACCTCAGTCTAGAAATCATTCAAAAATAGTAAATAATTCCTTTCTTTACCCTTTCTTTGCAACCGTTCACAAACCAACAATTTGATTAAGCTATGGTGTGATAATATACCTGCAACCTGACTGGGTTTGGCCTTGACTTGATGAGCCATCTTGGATAAGCTTCGATGGAGGAAATAAGGCAGATTAAGTGGATTTCTTCCTGTCAAATGGTTTATAAGTTTGAAATGATACATCATCACCCTGTTGTATCACCCTTCGCAGGTTATATACACCATTATAGCCTTCAATAATTGCTGCCAATTCTCCTCAAGGAAAGATACTAGAATATCTTTCTTCCAAATCAAACCTCTATGTTCTGGTTTTAAATAAGACCTGAACTCAACATTCTTAATCACAGTGGTTTTGAACCATTTCTCTCCAGTCGTGGGAAKCTCTGTGACTTCGGCTATGAGGGCTTCATCAATTTTGAATTCATCTTGGCCGATGATTTCTTTATTTCCATCAAAACTTAGAGAGAAAGCCTCTGCCACCTGTTGATGAAAGCTTTGTAATTTTTGACAAATATTATAACAGCCTACGTCTTTGAACATTTGACATACCTTAGGATGAGATTCCAGGTACCTGATATCGTTAAGATCCTTCCTCGGTGTTGATGTTCCTTTCTTCATTTTAGACGACGTTTTCACACACCCGTGATCGAAGGAGTGGATTTCGGGCAAAGTTACAGTGCGCAAACTTAGTGATAATTTGCTCGGTTGGGTTAAAACTGAGATAACTTGGGGGATTTTTTGAATCATGGAACTGATTGCAAGGAGTGCGGTGAAACGGTTGATGATGTGCAGATGTCATGGTGAATTAACTAAAATCGGTGGGTAGTACAATAGTGTATAACTTAATGATACAGTGATCAAGAGAGATTCTCTCATATCATAACGATATCATCTTTCTGGTTGTGAACGGTTCCTTCTCCAGTCCTTTCGGTGAATTTTGCAATCATGGAAACACTCAACCCGTCGTTTGAAACGTGTGATATGACATGGTTTGTCTTTTCCTGCTTCAACGTTTTTGGTGGCTAAATCAGCCTTGGGTTCCTTTGTTTAAGCTCCCGAAACTAAGGCTTTCGATGGCTAATGAACAACTGATATGTTCTCCTAATCCACTGAAACCTAAGATTTGAATTTGATCTAACACAAACTAAATGAACTTTTATTTAAACCTTATTACATGAGTAAAGATTCGAAAAATGAACCTTTAAAAATTTAAAAAGTACTTTTTTAAAAGACTCCCTATCACCTAAAAAGAAAAATCTCGATTGATTTATTTAAGGAGATAGCATTGGCTCCTATTGGGGGTGACCACCTCCCTGTGAGGTTTCAAGAACCACAAAACCAATGCCTTTCCTGAGAAAAGAAAATTTAAAACTATCTGCTAGTGTTTCCATTGGGCATGGAGTTATTCTGTAAAAACAAAAAGACTAAAAATAAAAATACAATGACAAGGCTCCAAGACTTAGATAAAATAGAGTTTCAGAAAACCCCCATTGACTGGGCCACCAAACATTTATTCACCTCCCAGACTTTACAGAATGAAGGTGTTGTTGTGCTGTACTTGAGTTATCATGAAAGGACCAGTCCATAAAGAGTTAAACTTGTCGTGTCTTCCTTTATCTTGTCTGAGAGCATCCCATTTCAGAACCCAGTCACCAACCTGAAAATTATCCACCTTTTCCTTTCTGTCAAAAGTGTCCTTGATCCTCTTTTAATGAGCCTCTAATTTTTCCACTAGTTGTTCTCTGACCTGCTACAATTCTACCAAGTCAAGCATTCTTCTTACCATATCATTTGATTTAGTTTGCACTTCCTAAAAAAATTTAGCCACTAGTAAAACTAGCTGAATAGGGAAAATGGCATCAATACAATAGACCAATTTGAAGGGAGAAGTTCCTATGGATTTTTTGTTAGTTACTATGTCTGCCCAAAGAGAAAACTTTAGTTTAGAATCCCAACACTTTTGATTCTCCTCCAACAACTTTCTGATGATTCTGATTAGACTGTTATTGAATGACTCTGTGAGGCCATTACCTTGAGGGTAGTAGGGGGTAGAATGTACCAATTGAATGCCCATTGATTTACACATGTCAACCAATGCATCAACTTTGAAATCTGTTTCATTATCTGTTACTAGCCTTTTTGGGCAACCGAATATGCTCAAGATGTTCTCATAAATAAATTTCATGATGACATGATGAGTGGCAATCCTGGTGGGGATTGCCTCTATCCATTTTGTAAAATAGTCAGTGGCTACCAAGATCCATTTATGTTGACCAGTAGATGAAGAATTAATTTATCCTATAAAATCTAAACCCCACTATTGAAAAGGACCATTCACTACAATAGGTCTCAAGGGAAGAGATTTTAGTTGTTGTTTTCCTGTGAATCTTTGACATTTATCAGAAGATTTCACGAAGGTGCACACATCTAAAAAAATAAAAGGCTAATAGTACCCAGCCCTTAATATCTTATGAGTTGTGGTCTTCCAGTAATGGTGGCCTCCACAAATGCTTGAATGAAACTGATGTATAACTTCAACTTACTCTTCTTTGTTTAAACATCTTAGTAGTAAACCAACAAGATATTTCCAATAAAAAAGATTATTATAAATGAAGAATTTGATTGCTTTAATCTTAAGGGCTTGGGATTGAGTCATGCTAAGTTCAAGAGGAACTTCTAACTTTTGTAAAAAATGAATAATACCTTAATACCACTCACATGAAGACAAATTCTCAGCCACCCGTTGGTTGTTATGTTGTCCTTCTACTACTACCTCTGTCTGCAAACCTGCTAAACTTTCCCCAATGAAATTTATCTCCAAAAGATCATAGTTTTCTTCTGTCAAAAGCTTGGCAAGGCCTTGGCTTTTTACCAGTTTAGTGGGATTCACTTCTATGTTAAACTCGATTATCTTTGCGATCCATTTATCTCTCTTCCCATCAATATCAGGCTGAGTCAAAACATCCTTCACAGAGGATGAAGGAACATAGGCAACAACCTTTTCATGGAGGATATAAATTCTGAAAGCTTTTAAAGATTTAATGAGAGCATAATCTTGTTTTTTTATAGGATCATACCATAGTTTAGCGTCTCTGAGTGTTTTTCTGAAAAAGGCCACTGGGTGGTCAAGACTTTCATCATCTTTTTGTAAAAAAACTGTTTCCACTGTGTCATAGGAAGCAAAGGAAAAAATATAGAAGTTCTTGGTGTAATCTGGACTGATTAGAGTGGGGGATTCCATGATATCTTGTTTGATATCCTAAAATGAACTTCTTGCATTGTCTGTCCACTTTATCTCGGATCCCTTTTTAAGCATAGAAGTTATGTGTTTCACTGACTCAGCGAAATTTTTGGAATAAATCTTCTAACAAAATTTATCTTACCGAGTAGAGATTGGATATCCTTCTTTGACCTTGGTATGGACAACCTCTGAATTGATTCCACCCGAGCTGGATCAATTTTCACACCTTCTGGTGAAATGATGTGGCCTAGGAGCTTGCCCTTCTTGAGAGAAAAATGGGTCCTTTGGGGGTTCAATGAAATCCCAAACTGTCTGCACTTCAAAAATACTCTTTTTAGATGCTTTAGGTGCTCTTCATGACTGTTGGAGTAAACTGTAATGTCGTCAAGATAAATGAGGAAAAACTTATCCTTTTCTCCCACGAAATTTATGTCCATGGCCCTCTGAAAAGTGGCCCCGACATTCATCAATCTGAATGGCATCTTGGCTTACATGAAGGTACCCCAAGGAGTAGTAAAATAAGTCTTTTCTTAGTCATCAGGATGTATGGAAATTTGGTTATAGCCTAAGAAGCCATCCAGGAAAGACATAACAGTAGCCCCTGGAATTCTTTGCAGCAAATGTTCCATCTTGGGTAGGGGATAGTTGTCTTTCTTTGAGAATTTATTTATATTTATAAAGTCAAAACATAACCTGATATCACCATTTTTATTTCTTACTATCACTAGGTTTGCAATCCATTTAGAGTATCTTAAAGGAATTATGATTTTGGCATCAATCATCTTTTTTATTTCTATTTCAATTACAGGCAATAGGAGAGGACTGATAGGTGTAAGTTTTTGTTTGAAAGGTATGGTGTCCTTCTCGAGGGGGATATTATGTTGAATGACCTCAGGGTCATATGTTTTCAGATCACTATATTTCCAAGAAAAAACATCAGTGAATTCCTTCATAATGCTGCAATATCCATACCTCTGATCAGAGGTTAATTCGGTGGACAGATTTATGAATTTAGGATAAACATGGCTTCCTATGTTGTGCTCCTGGACAACGGGCTCTTTCTCCTTCTTATCAGGTTTATAGGGGACATCGTTATGATCGAAAATCTTCTCAAGAGGTACCAAACCCTGAGGTATATAATTGTTGGGTAGTTGAACAATATCATGCTGACCCATTTTTTGTTTTAGCTTAGGCTTCTTGGATTCCTTTACATTTTGATTTTCCTGGTCAATATGCATATCAGAAAATTCATCTACCACCTGGAGAAATCTACTAAGCTCATTATCATCTTCAAAAACTTTCCAGTATTTAATATTGTCGGGCAAGGATGGCCTATATTTGACTTGGATTTCATAATTGAGTCTGGGAGGCATGGGAGGAATAAACAGAATGGCTGAAACAGAAATCGAATCAACAAGATGATTCATAGCTCTAGGTACATAAGAAATGTCAAAAATGGAAAAAGAGTCCCTGATTTTCCATACCTCATCCCTGTAGGATTTCAATCTGACATGTTTTGCTTGGAAAGTATTGTTCACTTGTTGTATGATGAGATACGCATCTCCAAACACTTTTAATCCTTTAATTCCCATATCCTTGGCATAATTTAATCCCAATAGAAAATCCTCATACTCTGCTATATTGTTAGTAGTTTTGAAATCAAGCTTAAAAGACAAATGCATAGCCTCCTTCAAAGGAGAAATAAAAACTACACCTGCACCTGCTGAGTCTTTGGTACTGGCAACATCAAAGAACATGGTCCACAAGGAAATACATTTTTCATCGGTCTGCTGATAGGTGGGCTTCGTGAGTTGTAGAGGAGCTGAATGAGAATCATCTATTTGAAGAATGCACGAGACAAAGTCTGTGTCTAAAGAATAATCGGATGATTTACATAAATGTTTCCATCACTAATGATGTAGGCAAGTTGATTCTCTCTATAAAGTCTCATTAGCTCTCCTCCAAACACCGGGATAGTGGCATATAAAAGATCAATCTGCAAGGTACCCCCCAGTATTTTGCTCCATGAACGTGACAAGAGGAGGCTGAAGTTTGGGGGAATATCAGCCAGTAGCTTTACACATCACCTCTTTAATTTGTTCAAAAAATTTAGTTTCCTCTGGATTCCATGAAAATGCATCCTTATTAGTTAGTGTCGTTAAAGGTGCGGTGATTCTTCCATAGTTCCGAACAAACTTGCGGTAGTAACCTGTCAAACCCAAAAATCCTCTAAGATTCTTTAATGTTTTGGGAATNTTAACACTGAAAAGTAAGATGACAGTTACCATGGGGCCATTAAACACAGACAAAGAACAATTTCAACTCATATGCATAGACAAAGATGAAGGAGAGTCTGACAATAGAAAATGAAAGAAGCTTGCAGGCTTAATATATTTAAGAAAGTGTTTTTCATACAAAAACAGTAGATCATAGAACAAAAAATCCAACCATGTGTTCATCATATGTTATTGGCTTTATAGCCTTTTACAAATAGTTTCCAGATCCTAGATATCTGGGTCAAATTTTGCCAAATATAGAAAATCAATAATTGGCTTAAGTAGACTAGATCAATTCAACTTCTCGACTGCACTTTTCGCTCTTCAGATTCTGGGCAGGTGTAGTAAGCCTTCCGAGGCTGCTGGATCTCATGTGATAAGAGAGGATTCAAACTTGACACCTGTTCATAGTCAATAGACTTATCTCCTTGACAATAGCTAACCGTTACTTGCCTTGTCTGTCTTTTAAAACATCTCCAAAACCAAAAAAAAATCTTGATAGAGATGTCATTAATTATTTTCCATCGATTGGAACCACTTTTGAACCTTTTGGAAAAGAAAACTTGGATCTATGCAAAAACATTAGCTTTCTGCCTTATTAGTGCTTTCAATAGCTAGTGGGAATAGAGTTTGGGATGATTAGCTACCAAAAGCTCTGCTTTTGGTGGATAATGAACAATTGATATGTTATCCTAAGCCACCGAAACCGGAGATTGTGAAAATTTCAAAAATACCCTTGTCTCACCTCAAAAACATCTCAGGACTGATCTTTTTAGACCTCAGTATCTTTCTCAAGATTCATAGGGTTTCTGTCTACTTTTGGTTCCTTGCATTGAACTGCCACCTCTGCAAGGGTCTCAAGACAAGCGTGAGCTTGTTGTTTTGAAGACATTACTTTTTTCCTCAAAGCCCTAACCTTTTTCTTCAAACCTTGGGCTACTCTCCATAAGCTGTTGTAGTCCTTTATAATATTATTTTTCTTTTTCTTTTCCCTGATGCTTTCATGGGCTAGTCTTTCCAAAGATGAATTGATTTCTACAAAGGTTTTTGATAGGGTTTCATACCTGTTCTTTATTACTCTTTCAAGCACCTCTTTCTCAGCTAGCTTCCTCTTAAGATTCTTGATTTCTTTTGATTTATTCTTCTTTGCTCATTTGCCGGATGAGGCCTCTACAACTGGTGGCTCTTGTTCTTCTTGGGGAGTAGGTGATGGAAAGTTCTCATAACTTTTTTTGTATATGTCCACAAAAACAGAGTTGTCACACCCTGTGGTAACTGAATCCTCATGCCCTGTTTCCAAATGTTTCTCTTCATCTTCTGAGTCTGAGTAAGGGAGGTTAAGAATGTTTTTGTTCACCGGGACTGGAGAAATAGATCTTCTCCTTCTCTTTCCACTTCTGGGAGTGGAGGATTTCTTGGAATGAGGACTATTTTTTCCCTCTGGCTAAACCTCAGTCTAGAAATCATTCCAAAATAGTAAATAATTCCATTCTTTACCCTTTCTTTGCAACCGTTCACAAACCAACAATTTGATTAAGCTATGGTGTGATAATATACCTGCAACCTGACTGGGTTTGGCCTTGACTTGATGAGCCATATTGGATAAGCTTCGATGGAGGAAATAAGGTAGATTAAGTGGATTTCTTCCTGTCAAATGGTTTATAAGTTTGAAATGATACATCATCACCCTATTGTATCACCCTTCGCAGGTTATATACACCATTATAGCCTTCAATAATTGCTACCAATTCTCCTCAAGGAAAGATACTAGAATATCTTTCTTCCAAATCAAACCTCTATGTTCTGGTTTTAAATAAGACCTGAACTCAACATTCTTAATCACAGTGGTTTTGAACCATTTCTCTCCAGTCGTGGGAAGCTCTGTGACTTCGGCTATGAGGGCTTCATCAATTTTGAATTCATCTTGGCCGATGATTTCTTTATTTCCATCAAAACTTAGAGAGAAAGCCTCTGCCACCTGTTGATGAAAGCTT
>JZKD02S0157013.1:228157-246120 GCA_000966675.3 Picea glauca
ATTTTGATCTTCTAGATTAGGGTTGATTACATCTTTATAATACCTTAATTTTCTTTTTTCCTCTAACTCTTTATCACACCACATTTTCTCCTTAAATTTTGATCTGACTTTTTTTTTAATAGTATCTTTATTCTGCAAAATGGTTTCTTCCATGATTCCCCAATAGTTTAGCTAAGACCGGACGTCTTTATGCCATCCTCACTTGAGTTGATGGTGGTTATGACTTGATTTTGAAGCAATTTTAGGTAGCCTCTTGTCTTCCATGTTGTTTAACTAGTTCTTATACATTAAGTATCTATTCATAGCCCCACTCTCAATGGGGGAGAGGCTTGTTTCTAAGAGGAGGATGGGATAGAGCATATTTCCTTTAATTTTGAAATTATAGGTTATAAAATTCTTTTGTATTTTCTCTATCTTTCTCTAGGATTCACAAGAGATACTATAGCCCCAGACTTCACATCCATAAAGAATAATTGTTGTAACAAGAGTCTCAGGGAGGAGTTTCTTCTTATCGCAACTCCATAGATCAACTTATTTACAATTGTTTTCAAGCCCATAATAAGTTTTCCATCCCCCAATAATCATTTTCTCAATGCTATAATTCCAATTGGGTTTTTGTTGAATATCAATTCCAAGATATTTGTATGAAGTTACTTCCTCCAAGTTGTTTTTGTCATATACAAAGGTATCATAAAGAATGTTATTGGATTTAATAATCATGGCCTTAATTTTATCTGTATTAACAATGATACCCATAAATGAATCTTAAAATTACTTACTAGATATTTACATCTATATAATTTTATTTTTATACATGATTAATTATAATTATATTGATGATTAATTATAATTATATTAATTTGATTGTTTTATTTATTATTATTTAATAAAAAAAATCAAACAAAATAAATAAAAAAATGTTAAAACAACTTACAAAGAACAAAGAAAGCAAAGAAAATCAAGTATTAATACATCAAGATAATAGGGCATATAAGTATGGTTCTGCTACCTCAATGCTGTTGGAATTTGGAAATAGAGTTTCACGTCAATTTGATGGATTTAGCTTATTCAAAACGTACCCCATGACACGTTTAATCGTTACTCCCCACTTGCCCATATTAAATATATATAAATATTATAAATAAATAATTTAAGATTTTGAATGAATAATATATTATATAATTAATAATAATTGTTTTAATATATATAATGAAGAATGTTATATATATATATATATATATATATATATATATATTAATTTTATGGTGCAACCAATTTTATGATTAAATATTTTGATAAACTAAAGGAATTAAATAACACATAAGTGAAGTGTCAAGTGAAAAGAGAGAAAAAATTAGATAAGTTTACCTTAATATTTTTATTTAGTGATATGGTCAATGTTGTTCTTATCAAACCTAAAAAATAGATATAAAATAACAAGTGTCATTGTAGTGGCGATGTTCTCGATGAAAATCTTTTGGTACATTGATTTGAATAACAATGTCAAAATTGATATTGTAGATCAAGTAGTTATATTTCCAGGAATAATTATGTTTTGTTTGCTAATTATGCCTATGTTTGTTTAATAAGCATGAATTAAGTGCATTCTAATAATACTGGATCTTCTAGGCCACCATACAAGCGTCATGACTCCCGTGCATGTAGATGGCCGAGAGTACTCAAGGCGTCACCCCCCTTCGTACTCCTCCTCGAGCTTCGGTTCCTCTATCTTGATGTTTGAGTTTTATTTCTTCATTTGAGGATCCCCCTTTTGTTATGTTTGGCCTCGATACTATCATTTTTAGATGGAGTGAAAGTGAAAGTGGTCATTTGAAGAATTCAGGGAGTTATGCCAAGGAAAAACTAAATAGTTTTAGATGTACAATGGCTTTCTCCACATAACCACTTTCACGTTTTAACCATCCAAATATTGTACTTTTAATGTATATATTTTCACTTGTACTTCAATTACACATAGTAAGTATAGTTTTTATGTTTAGTTATATTTGTAGTTGTTAAAAGACGATGCACCTTCACTAATACCTATATTGTTTTATGAAAATATCAATTAATTGCATATAGATCTTGGTGTGTGGTTTTGTTTTACCAATGAAGTTACTAGAAATGTTAATTTTTTTGGCTTTCTTGCTTGACTTTGATTTAGTTTCGATCAATTTCTAAATAATGTGATTGAATAATATGGAAACAAACTTTTATGAATGCTTGGAAAAATAATCACGTAAAAGAAATTGGATTCTTGATTGAACTATGAAGTCCATATGAAAATAATATCCTGTATAATTATCTTAATCATATAGGAGATACATATAATTTGTATGTCCCTTTTTAAACCAACATATATTCAATTGAATGTATGCTTTGTTCCATGGTTTTTCTATATATACATAATACATTGAGTATATGGATTACTATATTGTACATCCATTCACAAAGTTTTTTACACATATAAAGGATACATTGAAATTAGACATTTTGATTTGTTCTCTCTCACGGGGAACATTGGTAAAAAAAAAAGTCAGTATGGATACTCGAAAGACAACTACATGATGAGGATGGTTCAAAATATTTTACATATAGTACAATTAATAAATTTTATAGGAAAACTATTGCTCTTATGGAGAACCTACACCTCCTAAGGATGGAGCGTTTTATACAGGTAAAATACAAAGGTTGTATATGAAGATAGTTTATGAGGAAGACTATTTACATCTCTATAGAATGTACTCATTGGATATTGAAAAGAATAAATGTGGCATCCATTTCATTCACATAGGACATAGTAAGTGATATGTGAGTCTAAACACTTATTCAAACCAATTGATTTGTACTGTTGATGATGGTTCTAGATCTATATGGTCTATTGATGAAATATAATATTTTAAACATGGTTAATGTCAAAGTTGGCAAGAGGAGGGATATTTTGAGAATGGAAGAGGCTTACTATGGAGTCTCTTATAAGATATGACAACAAATATAAACAAGAAATGCTCCAAATATCATCTATTCTATGTTATATATTATCACTCGAGATGTTCCAGGATGCTAGTGGAATGATGTCGAGGAATCATATGGGACAAAAATACAGATTAGTATTAAATCCATATGTTCAGTAAAGGAATATATGAAAAAAATATTGGATCTCTCTCTCTCTCTCTCTAAAATATCTCATCCCTCATATAGTATCAACTCAGATGATAAAAAATCTCAACCTCAAGAAGTATATGTCAATGAGTGTTTCAGAAATTTAATATTTCAGGGTGAGTGAGTTGGTGAATTATAATAAAAACAAGAAAAACATACAAGGAAATGTTGAGAATGAATCATGTAGTTTATGGAAAAAGAATAATGTGTTGAGAAATAAAGAAGTCAACAGTTTTAGCGAATGTATATAGATCTATTAATACGTTATTAAAAAAAATTATACATCTTCATACATTCAAATACATGGAGGTACCCTCTGTACATAATTTAAATGCATAAATAAATGGCAATAAATGGTCTTTTGTTAAGAGTAAATCACTTCTATGCCATGAATAGACATCTTATAGTGACACTGAATATGTTGCGTAATTTTTCACTTGAGATTTTATTAATCAGATCTGATACAAGAAGTGACAATGGGAGAGGTGTCTTTACAAGAATACATGCACAAAAAGAAGAGTTACAGAATGAAACATAATGCAAGGGATGAATCTCTTGAGGCCTATTTCCTTCACTGTCTGTTTGTGCTTGAGTTATTTTGATTAAATAGTTTTGAGTATAAGACACATTTTAATTCCCCAAAGTGTCGACCCTAAAAATGAGTTCCTTATCCCTTTTTATGGGTGCCTTAGTTATGAGAAAAGCATTCATTAGGTTCAACACTACTTCTTGATAATTCCTCTGGTTTTATGAATGATTTTTACTAGATAAAAACTATTTTTATCACCTGAGTGAAAACCTGTTGATGTGACATGCAGAGTTCTTCCTTTGTCCTGTTATCCCCGATTTCTAGGGATAACTAGGAGATCATGTCTCGAGGCCCACAGGTCCTAGACATGGAATACTGAGAGCATGATTGACCTGAGCATGGCCCTGGAGGGCCCATCCTTTTCTTCTTTCATCAGATTCAGCTTGTCAGCAGCAGCAACATCCATCATCATCGACTTGGTCTTGTATCGGAGAAGGCTCTTGCTCCATGAGGTAATAGGTCCAGGTATCATGGTATGTGTCACTTTTGATCATTATAAGCTTTGTATATATGCATCTGACTCCTTTTATCTTTGACGACTGCTTGGATCTTACATTAACCCACTTGACCATGATTAGGGAGATTGACAGGGTGTCCTATCAAGCCTGTACCCATGGGTTTTGGTTTGCCACCGGGGGGATTTATGAAGAGCCATCGTCCGCTCCCATCATACTACCACTTTTTCATCTTATCTCCTGCTCATTTATCTCATTTCCCTTGTCCGGGGATTGGATTGACCTGTTTGTAGGGTTGCACCTTATCTTGTGGGAAGAAGGGGCTAAAGGCCCATAAGGTAAAAGCAGCTGGTAAAAGATAAAAGCCTAGAAAGAAAACCTCGAGATGCCTCACCCAAGGATCCCCGAGAAGGAAATAAAAAGACTCTCAGCAAGAAACAAGAGGGACCTGGAAAATAATAAAAAAGACCTAGCAAACAGGATAGGGGGTCTCATTACGAGCCAGCCTATTAGGTTCATGGGTACCTAACATTATGGCATTGCCATTATCGGGTTACCATGCCAGGGAAGTGACCTTTGGTTGCATGGCCAAGGGAAAGGGCGTCTCATCATGAGCCAACCTTCTCATCTCTGTGAAAGTACTTGTGGGTAACACTGTCAGCTCTGGTCACCATACCAAGGAAGTGTCCTCCGATTAGACCTTGAATAAAAATAAAAGGAAGAATAAAAAGCAAATAAAGAAAGAAAAGGCAAGAACGGGCTTGGAAAAATTTGCATCCATGACTGGTACAACTCGCCTTCTACAAAGGCACCTACAGATAATATTATGCATCCCTGTCTCTCACTCTACCCACTTGTCTGGACATCCCCTAGCCACATCACCTCATTTACATGGCTTGGATGAAACCTTCCTGGGAACTTCCCGTCTCTTGTGGATACTAGACCAATAGGATGTCTTGTCCTTTTCTTCGATCTTGTATTGTGGATTTTTGTAATGTCTTTGAGTTGTTGAATGATGTACCAGGGTTTTTATGCATATGTTTGATAATATTAATGATGAAATTTGATTGACATTGCTATGATCCTTGTGACTAATGAGCCCATGGAGGGCGTAGTTTTTGATGTGCAGGACCATGCCCGACAGACAAGTACCACTTGGACCGGTACACATGGGGAGATGATTAGTTCAGACCCCCATGGGGCTGAAGATCCCATCAGATGTTTGTTGATACCTTTCCAGAGGGGCAAAGACAGGACAGTGTTTGACCGAAGTTTTGCACCTGAGAAGAAGAGAACGTTTCACCAGATGCACTTTGGAAAAGCCCGTCCTAGGGGGAATTACCCATTTTCAGTGGAACGTTGGCCTTGGAAGGCTCAGAGCATCGCCATACTTACCATGACATCATCCAGCTTTATGGTCATTCTTGGAGGAAGACTAGGCAATAGTGGCATGTGTGGCATGTTGGAGAAGCCCCTGGGGGGCTAACGCTTTTCTCCTGGATGTCTCATTTTCCCTAAAAGGGGCTAGCGCCTCCCTTGAATGGGATTTTACCTTTATTACTGCTCAGTTAGGGTTTTAGTTTGACAATTTAATGTAAAACCAGTATTCTGGTCTTGTCGACCATTTTTATGACATAAAATTAATTAAGGTAATTGATACACTATATATTAAGGGTTTTTACTCTCATTTTGACATAACTCATCACTCACTCTCCTAGTGAGGTCTGATTTTTGCGCCCTATTAGGGTTATTTGATGATTTGAGGAAGGCACACTAGTTTGAGGAGGAGATTTTTGACAATTTATGGTGTTTTTCTTGAAGGAAGGTTTACAACTAGGGTTTGCATGCTATTTTCTTGATGATTTGTAAGTATTTTTCTACAAAACTTCTTGATTGAATGGTTGTAGTTTAATTTCTTGCATCTATTTATAAATATTGCTGAATCAAAACCCTAGGGGACAAACACGCAAGTAGGTCATTGTCTCATGTCCCCTGATAGAAAAACCTTTTAGCCATTGAAGAAGAAGAAGAGAGCCTAGCCATTGCTACACTCTTTCTTTCTTCTTCCCTTAAGCTAGTCGTACCTTTAAAATCCAAGAGGAAGAGGACGTTCTAGGCCTAGGTTATCTACACGTAGGGCCATTTTTCTTTTAGATTTTGATGAAAGAGCCTTTCCTTAGCAACACTCTCCCTCTTTAAACTCTCTTGTCTTGATTTTACTTATCTTTGAGCTAGTTGTTTGTCGAGAAGGAGGAGAGACCACGAGGCCTTGCTTAAGAAACACTGTAGTGAGCCTCTCTCCCCTAGGGTTCTGTCTCTAAGGCACTATTGTTGCAACACCTTGAAACCTTTCCATCTTTTCCTTTGAATCTCATCCCCTTCAACTTGTGTTTCCTTCACCTTTTTGACTCCATAACCCTTAGGCACTAATCTTAAGCCTCCAACATTGAAGTGAAAGTGACTAAATGACTCTCAAAACCTCTTATAAATTGAAGCCCTAACTAACTACTAACCCTAAAAGGCTAACGTCACCCTTGGTTATTTCATCTTGATGCAACAAATTTCATTTATTAAGCAATTGGATGGTGTTTAAAGAATTTATTGAATGAGGGATTGATTGGATACATTGATTGCTACATCATCTTGATATTTATTGGTGAAGTAACATGATTTCATTTCTATATTAACAAACATTGACTTCGTCAATATTTATTGTTGCAATTGCTTATACATTGATATCAAATAGTCTATTGAAGTAATAACCCATTGAATCATAGCTTCCATATATATATTGGTTTGCTTTGTCCCGGGCAGGTGTTCTTCTTTGGGCCTACACTTCATTATTGGTTGTTTAGCCAGACTATCTGTTTTGGTGGTGGCCTATGAAGGGGGAAATTTAATTTGACTTTCAAACCTTTGCTTCTTCAAAACTCCAGGTTACCGGGGACGTCTTCCCTGGGCCTAACCTCCCTAAAGAGAAAGAACCTCCCCATCGTGGTGACATTGGGTGGGATAGGTTCCTGTTACGCCAGTTTGGCCTTCTATCTCATAGCCACTTGACCTAGCTACAAACTATGCAATAACATTTTGGCGTCGTTGCCGGGGAACACTGAGTTAATTCTCCTCAGATGAAACTTTTCGGTAAGCCTTGCCTTAGAGCCTTATCTTACAAGCTTACCTAGCGACTCCACTAGGGTGTTTTCCCTATTTCTTTGATAGTTTCAAGAAAACTATTTGGCGACTCCGTTGATGACGAAGCCAACAATGACTTCACAATGGGATCCCAAGAATTACAAGCCTTTAGACATGAGAAAAATACCTGGATACCCACGGAAAATGTCCCCGATAAAAGAAAGATGGCTCCCTAGATTCACTGGTAGCGATGGGGAAAGAGCCGACTCTCACGTGAATAATTTTTATTCTTATTTTGGACTCCATCCTGTCGATGATGATGCCAGAGATTTAGTGATGAAAATTTTTCCCACCACTCTTCACGAGAATGCTAAAAAATGGTATGATGGTCTTCCCAATGCTAGCATCACCTCTATGAACTAGCTAGAAGAAGTCTTTCTCAAAAAATGGGGCATAAGATTGGGAGACATCTCAATACTGCTAACAAGATTCAAACATATAAAACAAGCTGAGAATGAAACCCTATATTGTCCATCTCTATACCCATGCGATCCTGACACACCTAGACTTGCCCCTCAGTAAAAAGGGCCCAAGGACGCTCGATGAAACTTACAACATGGATACAGGAATTGAACGAAACATCTCCTTATCCGGGTTAAAAAACCCCTTCACCTCAGGTACTCTTAGTATGGAAAGTTTGTTTTCCCATGAAAACTTCATTGATGATTTCTAGGAAGAAGCGGAACAAACCATCATTCAACAAGGGATTGTTGAAGACATGGTTGAGGAGATGGAACCTAAGCAAAATGATGAAGTATCAACCTATGCCCCTCCCTCTGATGAACCAATCCAAGAGCCTGTTTCTCCTGCATGACAAAAGGATGATGAGGTTAGTTTCTTTCCTTTTCAGGATTCCAATAACACCTTGTTCCATGATTTATAAAATGAAGGAGAATTGGAAGCCTTGAACAAAATAAATATTCCTTGCTATACAATCAAAGACAAAGAAGTGGTCCATGAGGATAAAAAAATAACCCATGCTGAAAACACCAAATTCCTCGAAGCCCATGCACAAGAAGAAACAATAAGTTTCCCTCCTCCCCCAGTTTTTGATGATGATTTACTTTATGATGAAGGAAGTGAGGAGGAGGAGAATGAATTTTCAAATGTTTCAAACCCTGCATGTTATGACACAGATAGTGACATTGTTGATAACATTGATGAGTTCGTACATATTGGGAGACGTAGGTGGGATATAGTTCGTTATGACCTGGATCCCATCTATGACACTGAGAGTCATTTCCAAGTGTTTCCCTTGCAATTATCACAACAGATTACTTTTGACCAATGGAAACAAGGAGATGATATTTTTACCCATACTTTTCAAAAAACCAAGGATGACCTAGTACCTTGTTTTCCTGATGATTTTCAATCTTACCTTGAGATTTTTTATGAGTACTCCTCTGAGCACTTATATTTACCCTATGAAGATGACTATCAACTGCCACTATGCTCTAATTTTGATAGGAGTAAAAACATTATTTTCCTGAAGAAGGATTCTCATGACCTTTTGACGCAGACCCCCAAACCCTCAGGTCTAAGGTCCGCTCAGGATCGCTCTAAATCTTCCCTTTGAGTCTAATTGACTCTTTGGTTTCACCTTGGGAAATACCTTTCACAAACAACAGTGTATCCACAGGTCCATATGGGTTTACCCACGTGATCAAACATGAAGCATCAACCCAAATCTCCTGACCCGAAGTAGGATCGTGCCCTTCGCTAATTTGGGACTTTGGGTTTCATGATTTCGCGATTCCCTATTGTCAAGGGTTCCTATCTCTACAACCTCTAAAACCTGAATTGCCGAACTCCAATGCACTTAGAAAAGGTTGGCTTCCCAACGGGATTCTCACTTCATCGGGATTTCAGACTCCGTGATTTCGTGAATCCAGATGCAAGGCTCCGAGTCCTTCGACCTCTGAACCCTGAAACGGTCAACAAGGTTTGACTCCACCTACAGACAAGTACGCCACTTGTCACTCTTCCCAAATTTCAGGAATTTCACTCCCAAAGTGTTGCCTTCTCCATTTCCCGACACCTGAAGTGCTAAAATCCTGAAACTCCAATCCAATTCCTGTCGCAACTCACGACTTCGGGATTTTTGTTTCTCTGCACTCAACTCCTTGTCGTTAGGATCCTCGAAATGTCGAAATGATCTGACGGCTTGTGCAAAGAGCAGTCAATAGTTCACGTTGATTCTGGATCCTAGAGTGATAAGCTCACCTGCCTCTAACCACCCTGCAATTTCCATGGATCCTACGGTACTCATGATTTCGTGAATTCCCCACAGAGAATTTCGACCACTTGTTTCTCCTTGATAACTTCCTTGAAATAAACCAATGTTATTCCACTGGAACTTAACTTCTGTTGGATGAATTCGACCCTTGTCTCCCTTCAAAGTAGTTCGACCTTGTCGTCCTTTGAATACTTCAACAACGCTACCCCTTATGAGATTTCTTTGTAATTTTGAGTCTTCGAAAAAGACTCCTGAACGCACTCCTTGCGATAATCCTTCAAATACTTTTAAGTATTTGAATTCTTGACTCTGTGCACCCTTCTGCAACAACAGTCCTTCAATTCACCCCTTAGTTGATAAGTTCTGAGATTTCAACTAGCCTGCGCACACCTTGCATGGCTTTTGTGCTTCACCTGCACTTCTGCGGGAATGAGAACAACAGTATCTCTCCTGAGCTTTCAGAGATAAACTCTAAACCTTCGTCAACACACTCCTTGTGGATGTTTCACTGCACTCCTTGCAGGAACTCTCACTCATGAAGAGAAACAATTGAAACTCATTCTCTCTTTATCAGACTTCAAACATTCAACATGAAATCATACATTCACACAATATTAAAGCAAATGCATAACAGAGAGAAATAACAACCATAAGCACACCATTCATCATGTATACACAGAAAACATCATAACACCATGAGTCTGATTCAAAGCCACATATATTAATTCAAAGCTTATGTACATGGGTTCCTCTCTACAGCTCTCTTTTATCTCTCTATGCTTATGATACAATACTATAATCTTACAATGATACAAAGGTGAGGGTGTCTATATTCAGTTTTCCCTCCTACGCTCCCAAACTGTCTAATCTTCATTCAAACCTACGTACTTTCATTTACTACGCATAAATGCCTCCACCTTATATAGATGAGAGCGAATCGCTCAAGATCTATTTACAATATCCAAGTACGCTTCCCTTTAACCATTACATTAATGTTTCAAAAATATTTCAAAATGTGCACTGGTGGTCTTCTAGTTGTCTTCCCCTTCATGCTCGCTTGAATGCTTATGATGCTCCTGCATCATACTCTCTTGCTTGAAAAATTTCATGAACTCATGTTCATGAGCTCTTGCATGGTCTATCCATGCTTATGAATTTATTCTTCATTTTCCCAACTGGCATCTTCAACTGGATGTCCCTTCCATTTGACCAAGTATTCAAAATACTCTTTTCTCTTGGTCCTCCTACTGACTCTCTTGTCAATTATACTTTCCATCTGTGGATTTTCAGCTACAGGCATTTGTTTAGTCCATTGAACCTTTGTCTATTCACCTTCTGCTCCTACTTCTCCAGTTCTGTAAGGGTACAAATCCGCAATACTGAATATTGGTGAAATTTTGATCCCATCAGTTAATTCAATCTCATATGCATTTGCCCCAAATTTCTTCAAGACCTTGCATGGCCCAATATTTTTCATTTTCATCTTATTATATGTTCCCCTTCGGAATCTTTCCTTCCTTAGATGTACAAGAATCAGATCACCAACTTCAAATTGAAGTTCTCACCTATGTTGATCTGCTTCGCGCTTGTATTCTTGATTTGAACTTTGCAATCGCTCCTTAATTTGGCTGTGAAGCTCCTTCATTGCTTCTACAAAATTCTTTGCACTAGCACTTCTAGTTTCTTTCTGTTCTGAATCCTTCAATTCAGAAACTCCCCTTAGCTGCATTCCATACACAATTTGGAATGGACCCTACCCTGTGCTTCTGTTGAGTGAATCATTGTAAGCAAATTCTGCCTGTGGTAGAATGTGGTCCCACTGACTGTGGTGTTAAGTCACTAGGCTTCTTAGCAAATCTCCCAAGCTCCGGTTGACAACTTATGTCTACCCATCCGTCTGAGGATGATACGCTGAGATAAAAGAAAAACTTGTCCTCAACTTCTTCCATAAAGTCCTCCAGAAATGTCCTATGAACTTGGTATCCCGATCTGAAACTATACTTCTTGGCAAACTGTGAAGTCTGATGACTTCTTTGAAAAACAGGTTCGCAATATGAGTTGCGTCGTTGGTTTTCTAGCATGGTATGAAATGTGCCATCTTTGAAAATTTGTCTACCACCACAAAGATTGAATCAAATCCTCTTTCCGTTCTTGCCAGCCCCAATATGAAATCCATGCTCACTGCATCCCACAACCTCTCTGGTATGGGTAATGGCTGGTATAACCCTGTTTTTCCTTTTTTCCTTTGTGTGCTGACAAATTCTACAACTTCCCACAAATCTTTTGACATCTCTCCTCATCCCTGGGAAAAATATGAGCCATTTAATTTCGAGAACGTTTTTTCATGACCGAAATGTCAAGCCAATCCTCCACTATGTTTTTCTTTCAATAGATTCTCCCTCATGGAGAATTTTGGAATACATAATTGATTGCCTCTGAATAATAATCCATCCTAGATCATACATTCAGTCCACTAGCTTCTGTCCCTGAGAATTGAATTCTTGGATGCCTCATACACCTCTTTAAAATATGGGTCATCTCTATACATTTCTTTGAGGTTATCAAAACCCAAAGTTTAGACTCTGAATTCCTGCATAAGAAAACATTTACTGCTCAAAGCATCAACAACTTTGTTAGCAGTTCCAAAAATATGCTTAATCACAAAAGTAAAATTTTGCATGAATTCAACCCATTCTGCATACTTTTGGTTCAACTTGTCCTATTGAGTCAAAAATTGCAAAGCGTCATTATCGCTGTACAAAAAAAACTCCTTAGGAAACAAATAATGTCTCCATTTCTTCAGTGATTGTATGACAACATATAATTCTTTGTCATATGTCGAGTATTTGACCTTCGCTTCATTCAGTTTCTCACTGAAGTATGCGACCGACCTGTCGTCTTGGCTCAAGACTGCTCCAATTGCATATCCACTCACATCACACTTGACCTGGAACATCTTGCTGAAGTTTGGAAACACCAATATTGGTTGTTCAGTAATATTTTTCTTTAGCAGATTGAAACTCTTCTCTGCTTCTTCTGTCCAGTGAAAAGATTTGTGTCTTTTATTCACTGTGTCCATCATCGGTGTGCTAATCCCACTAAAATTTCGAATGAATTTCTTGTGGAAACTAGCTAAACCATGGAAGCTTCGAACTTCAAACACACTTTTCGGTGATGGTCAATTCTTAATTTCATTCACCTTTTCCGGATCCATCTTCAACTCATTCGCAGAGATAACAAAACCCAAATAAATGAGTTATGTCCTCATAAATGATGACTTCTTCATATTTATCAACAACTTCTCTTGCTGCAATCTCCTCAACCCTGTAGCTAAATGCTTCAAGTGTTCTGCTTCTGTTTTGCTGAAAATCAATATATCATCAAGATATACAATGACAAATTTTCCTATGAAATCCTTCAGGACTTCATTCATCAATCTCATGAAAGTATTGGGCACATTTGTTAAGACAAATGGCATAACAAGCCATTCATATAGCCCCTCATTCGTCTTGAATGTTGTCTTCCATTCATCACCTTCTCTCATTCGGATTTGATGATATCCTCTTTTTAAATCAATCTTTGAAAACAACTTTGCTCCACTCAAGCAATCCATCAAATCATCCATCCTTGGTAATTGAAATCTGTATCTGATGGTAGTCTTATTGATTTCCCTTGAGTCTGTACACATTCTCTAGCCTCCATCTTTCTTTGGGCTGAGCACTGTTGGAACAGTGCACAGACTCAAGCTCTCTCTAATCAACCCTTTGTCCATTAAGTCATGGACTTGCCTCTTGACTTGTTCATTCTCCTGCGGTGTCAATCTATACGCTGCTTTATTTGGTAAACTGGATCCAGGTATAAGATCGATGTGGTGACTTATACTCATGATCAGTGGCAATGAACGAGGTGGTTCGTCCACTACTATATTAGCAAACTCTTCCAACAACTTCTGGATTTCCTCTGGTAAACCATCCACTCTTGTACTAGTTAAAACAATTCTAGGCTTCCTGACTACAATAAATTGTGTGTCTTCCTTCTTCTTAACCTCCTTAGGAAGTTCGTTCCCACTCATGAGAAGTACAATGTTTCTCACTTCTTGTTTCACTTCTTTATCCTTAATCGACAACAACATGTGTGTCCTCCCATTTTTCTCCAGGGTGTATGTGTTCTTTCTCCCATCATGAACCACATTCATGTCATATTTCCATGGTCTAACCAGCAATAGATGACAAACATCCATGGGAATGACATCACATAATATTTCATCCTTATATCCTCCTATTTTAAATTCAACTAAACATTGTTTAGTGACATTTATGTGATGTCCTTTTTGTAACCACAAAACTTTGTATGGGCTTGGATGTTCAATAGTTTCCAGCTCCACCTTTTCTACCATCTCTGTAGAAACATGATTGTATGTGCTACCACTGTCCACGATGACTTTGCATACCCTGTCTTTGGTCTTGCAAGCAGTCTGAAACATATTGTTTCTTTGGGCTAGGTTCTCTTCCTCTTTCTCTAGCTTCAAGAGAAATTTCCTCATCATCAAGGATCTTCCACCCTCAGCATATTCTACCTCAACATTCCATCTTTGAGCTATGGAAATGTGAGTCTCACCACCTTCTTTCCTTCTGTCTGGACACTCATAAGATTAATGTCTGTTTTTTCCACAGACAAAACATTTCACTTCACCTCCTCAACCTCTTCCTCTTCCTCTAGCTCGAGGAAAATCATTTCCATCAGCATATTGTCCTCTCTGTGAGCTTCCTCCTCTCTCATGTTGAGTTTCATGTTTCTTCCTCTCTTCTTGAGGTCTCTGAGTTCTGTCTTGGGCAACTGCTTTGCATCTAGCTTGACTTCTGCCTTGGCCTCTTTGACCTTGCTTTCAGCTCATCTTTTCTTTAGCTTTCAGAGCCATCTGATAAGCATATTCTTCTGTCTGAATGATCATCATTCTCATCTCATCTTGGATGTCATACCTCAGACCATTCATGTACCTGACAACCTTTTCATCATCACTTTCCCAATGACCTGCTCTGATGTTTAGTTTGTAGAATTCTTCAATGTACTCCTTCACTAACATCAACTTCTGTCTCAAATTCTACATCCTCTGAAACATAGTAATTTGATAATCCTTGGGGATGAATTTGGCTTTCATCTTCGCAACCATTCTATCCCAACTTTTGATTTTCTGATTTCCTTTGTAGCGTCTATCAGCCTGCAATTCATCCCACCATAATGTTGCATGCCCTTTAAATCTTGTGACAACATGTTTGACTTTCTTGTCTTCCTCGACATCCTCATAGTCGAAATATTTATCCAGAGCCCTAATCCAGTCTAGAAGCTCTTCAACATCCAGGTTTCCCTCATACATGGGAATCTCCAATTTTGCTCTAGCACCTATCCTTGCGAAAACCCTGAATAGGAATTCATCTACAACATCTTCCATTGTGACTTCTTCTCCATGTCCATCTTCATTTTCACTTTCAACCTCGCTGATATCCCCAACGTTGACTGTGTGCCTCTATGCTGTCTCCATGGCATCAAGTCTGGCATGTAGTTCGCGCATTTCCCTTTCCATTGTTGGATAAGGAATTGGTCTGTCTCTTCTTCTCAGTGGCATGGATGCAAATATTTTCCCTTTTCTCTGCTACAGAAAGCAAATAACTCTTACTTGCTCTGAAACCACACTGACGCAGACCCCCAAACCCTCAGGTCCAACATCCGCACAGGATTGCTCTAAATATTCCCTTTGAGTCTAATTGACTCTTTGGTTTCCCCTCGGGAAATACCTTTTACACACAACAATGTATCCACAGGTCCTTATGGGTGTACCCACATGATAAAACATGAATCATCAACCCAAATCTCCTAACCCGAAGTAGGATCACGCCCTTCGCTAATTCGGGACTTCAGGTTTCACGATTTCACGATTCCCTGTTGTCGAGGGTTCCTATATCTACAACCTCCAAAACCTGAATTGCAAAACTCCGATGCACTCAACAAAGGTTGGATTCCCAATGGGCTTCTCAATTCATCGATATTTTGGACTCCGCAATTTCGTTAATCCAGATGAAAGACTCCTAGTCCTTCGACCTCCGAACCCCAAAACGGTCAACAAGGTTTGACTCCACCTGGCGACAAGTATGACACCTGTCACTCTTCCTATATTTCAAGAATTTCACTCCCAAAGCGTTGCCTTCTCCATTTCCCGACACCCGAAGTGCCGAAATCCCAAAACTCCAATCCAATTCCTGTCGCAACTCGCGAATTTGGGATTTTTTTTTCTCTGTGCTCAACTCCTTGTTGTTAGGATCCTCGAAATGATGAAATGATCTGACGGCTTGTGCAAAGCATGGTCAATGTACCATGTTGATTCTGGATCCTAAAGTGATAAGCTCTCCTGCCTCTAACCACCCTGCAACTTCCTTGGATCCTACGGTCCTCATGATTTCGTGAATTCCCCATAGAGAATTTCGACCGCTCGTTGCTCCTTGATAACTCCTGTGAAATAAACCAAGGTTATTCCACTGGAAATTAAATTCTACTGGATGACTTCGACCCTTGTCTCCCTTCAAAGTAGTTCGACCTTGTTCTCCTTTGAATACTTCAACGACGCTACCCCTTATGAGATTTCTTTGCAATTTTGAGTCTTCGAAAAAGACTCCTACACGCACTCATTGCGGCAATCCTTCAAATACTTTTAAGTATTTGAATTCTCGACTCTGTGCACCCTCCTGCAACAACAATCCTTCAATTCACCCCTTAGTTGATAAGTTCTAAGCTTTCAACCAGCCCGCGCACACCTTGCATGGCTTCTTTGCTTCACCTACACTTATGTGGGAATGAGAACAACGATATCTCTCTTGAGATTTCAGAGATAAACTCTGAACCTTTGTCAAAACACTCCTTGCAGACATTTCACTGCACTCCTTGTAGGAACTCTCACTCAAGAAGAGAAACAATTGAAACTCATTCTCTCTTTCTCAGAATTCAAACATTCAACATGAAATCATACATTCACACAATATTAAAGAAAATGCATAACAGAGAGAAATAACAACCATAAGCATACCATTCAGCATGTATACACAGAAAACATCATAACACCATGAGTTTGATTCAAAGCTCCATATATTAATTCAAATCTTCTGTACATGGGTTCCTCTCTATAGCTCTCTGTTATCTCTCTATGCTTATGATACAATACTCTAATCTTACAAGGATACAAAGGTGAGGGTGTCTATAGTTGGTTTTCCCTCCTACACTCCTAAACTGTCTAATCTTCATTCAAACGTACCTACTTTCATTTACTATGCATAAATGCCTCCACCTTCTACAGATGAGAGAGAATCACTCAATATCTGTTTACAATATGAAAGTATGCTTCCCTTTAACCATTACATTAATGTTTCAAAAATATTTCAAAACATGCACCGACGGTCTTCCAACTGTCTTCTCCTTCATGCTCGCTTGACTGCTTACGATGTTCCTGTATCACCTTTTTCTCCAACTACCTATTATTACTTTGCCATGCTTTTCCATTAAAGGTGTAGTTGGGAAGTATATTTTTAATGTTGAGTTTCCTCTTAGGCAAACCCTAGACTCCAAGGGTTGATTGGGTACTACAAGTTTGAGTTAGCTATCCCAGTTTTTCGACTTTCCCTTGATAGCTTGCCAGTCATCTACTAGAACTTTGTCGATCCCTTCCTTGACTTTAGAGCATGAGGATGTCCTATGTAGCCAGTTTGCAGGCCCTTTGAGTCAGTTTTCTAAACCTTTCATTTCTCATGACCCTTTCTTGAAGTGGATTGAGTACTTTCCTCAAAGATGGACTTGGCATGATTTTATCCCTCCCACCCACCTCCATGAGTTAGACTTTGAGATTTCCAATGATATGATATACATTATAACTCATGACACTTTTGTATTTGATTTATCACTACTTTGGTTTATGATGAAGCACACAGGCAGGTATCATGGGACATTGCTAGAATAGCTTCACTGGTTGTTTGACTACACTAGCATCCAGCCAACAGGTAAGTACAAGTAAGAACTTCACTTTATATTCGCATTTATGATTGCTTTATATATATGTGTATATATGATGGGGTAGCATTACCACCCTATTTTTGTTATTGATGCCCCTATCGAGTTGAGAATGTCTATAGGTTATGCCAGAGATGTTTAGGTTCTCATGTGCTCTATGGTGAGCACATGTCCTCGAGTTGGAGCCAGATGTTATCCCCGATTTCTAGGGATAACTAGGAGATCATGTCTCGAGGCCCACAGGTCCTATACATGGAGTACTAAGAGAAGGATTGACCTA
>JZKD02S0157013.1:282352-300460 GCA_000966675.3 Picea glauca
TGGTGATTTTTGAGGTACATTATAGAGTATAAGACACATTTTAATTCCCCAAAGTGTCGACCCTAAAAATGAGTTCCGTATCCATTTTTATGGGTGCCTTAGTTATGAGAAAACCATTCATTAGGTTCAATACTACTTCTTGATAATTCCTCTAATTTTATGAATGATTATTACTAGGTAAAAACTATTTTTATCACCTGAGTGAAATCCTATTGATGTGATATGCAGAGTTCTTCCTTTGTCCAATGAAGATTATGTCTAGATTATTCGAAGTTGCTCAATTAAATGTGGTTGCTACACTTGACACATTCAACCAATGAACAGTTGAGGTCCTCGGCTAGCTAGAAGAATGTCTAGTTGTTTCCTCTCAGCCATCACCAATCAGTGATGCAAAGCACAATCAACCAATTCCTTGATTTGTTTCTTCTTCTTCTCGAACATTTTTTTCTTATAATATATTGACACGTATTTTTGGAGGTCATTAGTGGGGTAAGAATGATTTTTTACTTATAACAATGGTATTTTGAAATATCCAGCTTGCTCGAGTGTGCGTGTGTAGCCAATTATTCATGTCCTTCATCGGATACACCTAGAGGTATGATGATTGACAATGATATCTATGTGTGAGACCGAATGTCACATTATAGGATGTCTAATCCCTTAGTTGATTTGGGACGTCGACCTCATATAATAATACATAGCTTGCTGAAAACCCCCTTTTACATGATTTTAAGGCCACACGACGCCTTCCCTTTGGCTCGATATTTTGAAAAGTTTGGGTGGGGTGCAAATTTTTTATTGATGTTATTGTTATCATCAACATGGTTCCAAGAACATGTGGCAAATTTGTATTGGCCCATGTTGGCACCTATGTGGAAAAGGGAGGAGGTATGTGTCACTAGGCTCAAGGTTCTCTTATGTATGCTAGGTGGGTCTCCTTCGTCTAGGTGGAAGATTTGGATTTTCCCTGATGCATGCCTGACTAAAATGCCACTCTATCATTGGTTTTCCTAAAAGTCGATAGTGGAGTGTTGAGTCAACACCACATGTTTCTGAGTTGGTAGATAGGTGTCTGATTTGTATTTAGGGTGATGGGTGGATTGGTCAAACCACAATACCATTGTCGTAACCCAACGATGGTTGTTTACCCTTTCGTTCTCTTGTTAGGAGACACTAAACATCATGTGACGCGTGTTCCATCAAACCACTATCACATCACTTGGTCTTATTATCTTTTGTGCATGTTCACATCACAACATTGATTGCAAGTTGTTGGTCTGCCTCACTTGTAGCAATATGATGATCAAGCCCCACAAACTTGTTAGAATCAGTCTCGACACATAGTCCCATGGTAAAATTCTTCGCTAGTGAATTTGAAGGACTTTCAGGCGACGATAGGCCCCATTTTGTAACCAATAAGTGCCTAGATTCTGCTTTAAGGGATTATAGCATGAAATTTCTTCCATTTCTTTCACTTTTCCCCAAAACAACTCGGTCCTATCTATTCAAAATATCTGGAAGCTCACCCCTTTACCTCTAACTTGTTTGATCTCGACCTTATAGCCTCAACAATCTTACCATTGATCACAAGACTAAATCCTATACTAACATCGGCTCTAGTGGGGACAACGTATCCTCATGATATGTTGAGAACTAACATAGTTACTAACTTAATGAGAATTGTGACCTCAAATCAAGAACTCTCACTGAAAAAAAATGTATTTTTGGGTCGAAAACACCAAATTCAACCATTGAATGAAAAATCAACACTGGCAATAACACCCTTTTTTGTGGGGTAGTTAAAATTCTGACTTGTTTGCATTTATAGCCTTGAGAATTGATACCATTGCGGAAAAAAAACTTAAAATTGACCCTTAAATAGAAAAGTGATGTTACTTAGTAGCATACATTTTTTTGTAGTTACAATTACGACCTAATTGAAATTGTGGCCTAGACGACTTCTACCATCATAGATAAAAGCCTAAAAACAAATTCTTAAATCGTTACTTAAAAATCATTTATTAAATTAATTTTATTTTTTTAATAAATAAATAAATAAATGGGATAAAAAAGAACTTTACAAACATGTTCTTTAAGAAAAAAGAAAAAAAACAAATTGTTTATAAAAATAATTTCATAATCAATTTTTTAAAAACTTTTTTTTTAGAAAAAGTTAAAAAACAAATTTAACATTATAAAAATTTCAAAATTTTTTCAAATCCTTAAAAAAAGGAAAGTTTAGAAGAAAAAAAAAATTAATAAAACAAATCTTTAAATAATTTTAAAAAACAACAAAATTTTACAAAACAAAAAAATAAAAAATAAAAAATACCAAAAAAAATAAATTAAAAATAAAATAACATTAAAAACTACATTTTATATATATATATATATATCACAAAAAATATTTAAAAATAAAAATTTAAAGAAAATTCATGAGATCTGGAGAGCAGGCGATGCTCGACATCTCCCGCTCCCCCTTCCCCATAACACCACAAATAAATTTTATGAGGAGGGGGCTCCCCATATTTCATGAAATTTCATAAAATATGAGAGTGGGAGATGCCAGACATCGCCCCCTCCCGATAACACCACAAATAAATTTATGAAATATGGAGAACAATGTCAGACATCTCCCCCTCTCCATAACACCATGAATAAATTTATGAAATATCAAGGGGTAATATCATTCATCTCCCCCCTCCCCATATCTCATGAAATTTCACGAGATATGTGTAGGCCCCCCTCCCCATAACACCATGAATAATTCATCGTGTCACCATTTTTTTTTCTTTAATTGATGCCTTTAATTTATTGATTACATTTAAATAATAATAACTTTTTTTATTTTTTTTTATTTTTTAAACAATTATTTTGTTTTTATTTTTTAAGTAATTTTTAATTTTAATGTAGTTTTAAATTTAATTTAATTTTTAAATATTTTCGTTTGCTTGTTTGTTTTGTATTTTGGATGTTTTTAGGTGAATATGTGTTCTTGTTTTTAATTTCTTTTAAAAAAAACTCTGTAAAATTTATTTTATGGGTTTTAAAAAACAATCAAATTATTTTTAATGTTAATTTTATTTTTGAACTTTTTCTTAAAAAAAGTTTTAAAATTTTGGATAATGAATTTGTTTATAAAAATTGATTTTTTTCATTTTTTTAAAAGAACATGTTTGTGGAGTTTTTTTTTTCCCATTTATTTGTATTTTTAAAGTAACGATTTAGGAGACTTTATTGAGGCTTTTATCTGTGATGATAGAAGTAATCTAGGTCATAGTTTCAATTAGGTTGTAACATTAACTAAAAAAAAACCCTGATGTTACTAGGTAATATCACTTTTTGATTTAAGTGTCAATTTTAAGTTTTCTATCTGCAATGGTATCGATTCTCAAGGTTGTCGTTTTGAACAAGTCAGAATATTAACCATACCCCAAAAAAGAGTGCTATGGGTAGCACCACTTTTTCATTCGAGCCACTAAATTCGACATCTAAAATACGATAATTTTGGATAGTTCTCGTTAAGTTGGTAACTTTGTTAATTGTAGACCAAGGGCCTTGTTCTGTTGTGTTATGGAGTCTTCCTTGAAATGACCAATTCCCTAATTCCTAAAAATTATCCGATATGTGAAACAAAAATGATCAACAAATTATAACGTTAGAACCCTACCTACTTGAACATGTAACAAATGGTGAATGAATAAAATTAAAAATACATGGAAAGAAATGAAAATGAATTATTTATGTACAGGGTAATAAATTTTGCAGTGTTCATTACTACAAGAAGTTCTTGAGGAACCTCCCATTCACGAAATCCCCAAATAGTTCTCCATATAGCCGAGCCAAACCATATGTGTTGTTATCCTAAACTACAACAACCTAGAAGGGTTCAGGCTTACTTTCAGCTTCCATAGCTTTCCTCTTATCACAAGGGATCCTAGCGCATGCACGGGAACTAGAAATTATGAAGTGAGTGACTTCTGGTTTCTTCCCACTCCAAGCCTCATATGGAGTGAATCCCTTGACTGATTTATGAGGAAATATATTATGAATTTAGTATTCATAGTTGATATATTCAACCCATAGTTTTGGAGGTAGTGCTTTATCCTGCAACATAAAGCTGGCCATCTCTTTCAATGTTCTGTTCTTTCTCTCCACTACCCCATTCTATTGTGGAGTATATGGAACTGTGTGTTGCAAATCTATACCTGATTCTAAAAAAACATGCTCAACATACTTATTCACATACTCTCCTCCATTTCCTGTACGGATCTTTTAATTCTTTTCCTTGTTTGGTTCTCAACTAGATGCTTGAAATCTTTAAGACACTCAAAGACCTTAGATTTTAATTTGAGAAAGTAGAACCATGTATATCTCAAAAAATCATCAATGAAAGTAATAACATACTTAGATTTGTTGATCGATGGGTTTGGGAAAGGACCTGTAATGTCAACATGAGCCAACTATAGAAGTGATAATGCCCTCCATGCTTTACCTATGTTAAACTTCTCTTCAAGATGTTTGCCTAGTATGTATCCCTGGAAAACTCCATCTGTGTAATGAATGTGGGGTAATCCATCTACCATTACACCATAACTAAGATGATATAAATATTTAAAATTTAGATGCCCAAACCTCTCATGCCACAACCTAGACTCTTCATTATCATGTGTTAAAAGATAAACATAATCATATGTATGAGTGAAGTGAGAGAAGGTGTACAATCTTGAATGGTGATTAACCTCACCAACGATAATTTTTGAACCATGTGAAAAGTCGTAAATAATAACTAAGTCTGGACTAAACTCCGCCTTCTTCCCTAAACCTTAATGAGTGATTTGATAGATGGAGAGAATATTCTCTGAAAGCTTTAGAACATGAAGTAGATCCTCAAAGCATCCATGGTCTATATCAACTCTAACCCTACCGCACACCTCTACGGGAGAATCATCTCCCATGAAGATCGATCGTCTGGAACAAGTCTCCAAGTATGAGAAAAGTCTATCTGATGAGACCATGTGATGTGATCCCCTGAATCAAGCACCCAAGAATTAGGAGAATATGAAATAGAAAGTAATGCTTGACCATTAACTCTTTTTGATGATGGATTTTTCTTTTCATTATCTGGAATACAACTCTCGAGATGATGTTTCTCGAGTGTTTGTGCCATGATATGTATTGTCTTTTTCATGTAAGAACTCTCAATATGGAACCCCATGTTACAATAGGAACACTTTGTCTTCTCCTTATTTCCTTTTGATGCCTTGGAACTCGAATTCTCATCTATGGAWTTTTTTTTACCTTCCTTCTTKTTCTCTTGGTCCTTCTTACCCTTGTTCTTCTTCTTATTCTTCTTTGAACTTCCTTGAGTTGTAAGCGCATGGGGCTGGGAATTMTTAAGTGCCTCTATTTGGATGATCTTTGTTTGCTCATGGATAAGTGACTCCATGAAATCATCTAGAGATTGCATCTTCCATGTAGACCCCATATAYAACCTAGTAGTATGAAAAGAAGAAGTGTAGACATAATAATATAGTCCTAGTTTCGTTAGAATTGAAAAGATTAATTRTTCATATTTATTATAAATTCCACAAGACTTAACATGAGAAAGCAAAGTTTTAAACTTACAGAAGTAGTCATGTACAGTCTCAAAATATCTTGGATTCAATGCATGTAGATCATTCTTAAGTTGATGACCTCTTAGATTGTCTTGATTTCATATAAAATCCTTCAAGTTTGTCAAAACATCGTTAAGAGTCTTGCAAGTATCGATATGAAAGAGTTGATCTTGAGATATTCTAAAGAACAATATCTCATAGGCTTCAGCCATTCTATTGAATTATTTTGATTTCTCTATTGCTAAAGTAGGATCGACCTTAGTCCCCATGGTGATCCTATCCAAACCCTTACTTTGAAGTAGAAGCTCTATCTTGGGCTTCCAATGAAAGTAGTTGAATTGTGTCAAGATAACTAAAGAAGTTGGTTGATCCATAGTTCTCTATGGATTGTCCAATATGATCTATAAACCTACAATAAAAGTGAATATTCCCTCACAATAATGGCTCTGATACCATGTAGGATTAAACCACAATCTAAGACCTAATTGTGAGAACAAAATACTACACTAGCTAATTGCAAAAGAGAGAAAGAGGAGAGAGAAAAATAGAATCAGTCTTCACACATAAGAGACTAAGAAACCAACTCTAATTACAATGTATTAATCCTTGATAATGAGTACAATATATAGGACTGTCCACATGAGGAGTAATGCACACTAGGTTGGGATTTCCATGTGTATGCTCAAGTAAAAAAAAAAACTTCTCCCAATAGGAACAATTAAATAAAGTCAAAAGTTGTTAATAATAAGAAAAGGTAAGATATATAGGTGAAAATTTAGTGAGAACTCTACATGAAGTAAACATGCATTCCATAATAGAAAAAATATCTTAGAATAAGACTAGATTCCAAGAATGGAACTAAATTCCTAACTGAGTGAGAATTTGCTAATTATGGAAACTCACTAAATAAGTGAAGTGAGTTAGCTGCAAGTATTAGATGGGTAATGGGAACTTCCCTAGGAGGCTAATAATCTTACTAGAGTTCCCTCGATAGCCACGAAATAGGAAATATCTCTTAAGAAATATGAATTTTCCTAATGGTGGTTTATGAGCCCATAGTTTTGGAAACTCATGGTATTTTCCCATGGTATTACATATAGGAATCCAATGGCTAAAAATAGACATGCTATAAGTAGTAGTCCTCCTAAATAGTAGGAAAAATGGAAAAATGAGTATGTCACAAATTATGTAGTTGAGGAGGTACCCGAACATGATTTCTTTATAATTTTATTTGTGTCATAAATTCCTATTTATTATTATCATTTTAGTCTCTATCCTTAACAATAGTTTTTAGATTTCTAATTATTGCCCATTTTCCTTCCTTCTTGGCTTCTTTTCCCTTTTGAATTTCCTTCCTTAATCCAGTTTGGTCTTCTAGAATGAGATATTAATTTATAAATATTCCCGAGCCTTTTAAGCCTGGAGATTTACTAAGTATGACATATATATGGTCATTGCATTGACATGGATCAACCTATCTTTATGTTGTTATTTTTCCAAGCCTCTTTGCTTCTATGATGTAAGCTGTCTCAATTTGTGATTTATTTTTTAGTTTTTCTTCTACTATTTCTAGTGTGTCCTGATATTGTTTTTATTTTATACCAAAAATTATAAGGTTCAAGGCTCTTTTTTTAAGTTGATGATCCAACTAGTTTAACTTATTCATTTCCTTTTTGATGGGTTTGATTTCCAATTTATTTTTCAAACTAATTAGGGCCAAATTGTTAGTTACTTTTTCTTCTAGCTCTTTAATTCTATGTTTCATTTTGAGATTTGTTTCAAACTCTCCTTGGGTTGGTTGTTTTTGTTTTTCCATTTCTTGTATTATATCCTCTATTTTGTGTAGCTAAGTCTCGAACCCTAGTATTCTATTCTCTATTTGTGTTTGAATATTATCTTTTAACAATTTAAATTTGTTATCAACCATTACCTCTAACTCAGTGTGGAGTTTCTCTTCTCTTTACTCTCTTCTCCTCTAATGATTGTATATGTTTATAAAGACTCTATAGGGTGACTTTGCTAGGCCTCACATTAACAACTTCAGGTTTTGGAATATGTGGTAAAGTGCTCATATTGAAAAAAAAAAATTAAGAAAAGAAGGAACTTATCCACCTGATTTACCAACTGCAAGAGTTTCAAAGTCACCGCAAGTATATCTCAATTCCAATTCATTGCAAGTATATGTATAAACCATTCACATTCATGTAAGAGTATCATTCTAGGTATACAATTTCATTCAGAATTACCATAGAGTAGAAAACCTTCACTATTAAAATTCACTACAATTATAAACCTCCATTAAAGTTAAATAAAAAATATAAAAATTATTTTAATGTGAAAATCTATTTAAAAAAAACAAAAACAAATATGTTTTATAATTATCAATAATAAAAGATAAATGTCAAAGAATTTTAAGACATCTAATTGTATATAAATTGTATTTATTAATGTATTATAATATTAATTTAAGAAATAATATATATATTTTTTAATGAATTAAAATTCTTATCTAAATTGTATTTGTAAATGTTTCATTAATAAAACAAAGAAAATAATAACTTTTTTAATGCATTGTGATATCTATATAATTATCTAAACAATTGATAAAAATAAATAAATTAATAATTCTTATCATTGGATTTCATAGAGCTCTATTCCACATGCAAACATGTTGCTCCAATATATTTATTAGTGATGTCTAGTTAGTCACTACTGGAGTTTGTTGCATAAAGAGCCATTCATACAAAAACTTCCATTTTAATAATCGTCTTAGATTTCACGCAAGAGAAAAGGGCTTGATTTTCTATGCTACATTCAAATTTTAGTATGTGTTAAGCTATTAGTTTGTCGTTAGATGATCTTTTCATTTGTAACTTATGTAACAAGGGGAGCTACAAAGGGCAACAAGTCCCTGCAAATTGATCAGAGGCAATTACATGTGTATGCATGCTAACTGTGCAGAATAAATCAAGTGTGTACAAAAGAAATCTGAATCAAGGTTAAGCATCCACTTGAGCAAAGTCTAACTTTTTTGAATTTTTGGTTTTTCAGAAGAAACTTATATTCTTGATCATATAAAAATAAATTTACATTGATCGTGCATGATTGATTGGTTAGAAAAATAAAACGAAGGATTGCCACAATTAAAAATATTATAATAATTTTCAAATTAAATATTGTTGTCTCATTTACCTCATACTTAATGTGATATGCTAGCTTCAAATGAAGAGTCAAAAGGGTACAAGAATAATAGGAATTGCCACAATTAAAAATATTATAACAACTTTCAAATTATATATTGTTGTCTCATTTACCTCATACTTAATGTGTTATTGTAGCTTCAAATGAAAAGTCAAAACGTTACAAGAATAATAGGAATTTCCACAATTAAAAATATTATAACAACTTTAGAATTACATATTGTTGTCTCATTTACCTCATACTTAATGTGATATGCTAGCTTGTAACCATTTACCTCAAAAGGTTAGAAGAATAACATAATGTGTTATTGTAGCTTCAAATGAAGAGTCAAAAAGTTACAAGAATAATAGGAATTTCCACAATTAAAAATATTATAACAACTTTCGAATTACATATTGTTGTCTCATTTACCTCATACTTAATCATACTTAATGTGATATGCTAGCTTGTAACCATTTACCTCAAAAGGTTACAAGAATAACAGGTTATGGTTAATAAATATCTAGTGTTTTATCCATGCAAATGCAAGGATGACCTTACTCTCCCAAGACCTTTTAAAAAAGCCAAACTCTGTTATCTTTCTCACAATTTTGCATTAAATCATTGAAAGGGACATATTTTATTAGACATCGTATGTGATTGTCGAGAACTTGGCTAAATTTTCCTTCCTCGTCATTCAAACCATCAGTCTCTACCTTGCGAGCATCAGTAAGTTCAAGAAGGATTTGAAGTACTTCTTCACGACATCTGCATTCTAACTTGAAGCTAAATAAGTCAATAGATGAGGAAACCCAAGCTCCGTGGTCACATTCGTGTGTATGGTATTCTCCTTTAACAAGTTCCAATCGTAGCAACAACATTGTTTACTTATTTGGAAGTAACTAATTACCTCAATCAAAAATTAATAGAGTTTAAAAGATCCATAGCACAATATGTTGTCCCGTTGATCCCTTGTCCCATGTATTACTGAATTATTTCATTACAAAATGCAAGTCGTCATACTCAAATCTGAATCTTATCCATTGGTTATGGCTTATTTATATATATATATATATATATAAATATATATATATATATATATATATATATATATATATATATATTACAACTAACAAAAACTTTATATATTAATTAAATTTAAAATTTGTGATTTCAATATCCAGAGATTTATGGTAGTTCATGTTGATCGTGGCTTATTTTTAAAATTCGTAGGAAATCTAATGGTTTTACCTATCAAAGCCTTTGATTCTCATATTCAATGATTTATAGTTTGTCTCATTTTTGTTTTTATTATCATATTCAATGATTTATAGTTTGTCTCATTTTTGTTTTTATTAGCCTGCAATGCAAACGCCCGAAAATGTTGACAAACGTTTTTACTCATGAAAAACTAAAATATGTTCAAGATTAAACTATTGAAATCACATAAAATGAGATCAATGTAATGTTTTTATTAGCCTGCAATGCAAACGCCCAAAAATGTTGACAAACGTTTTTACTCATGAAAAAATAAAATATGTTCAGGATTAAACTATTGAAATCACATAAAATGAGATCAATGTAATGCCATTAATTGATCTGATTTTTTGTCCCCGGTGTCCTCACAATTGAAAATATCTCAAGATTTTATCGAATGCAGATGAAAGGGATACTTTCGGCCAGATAATGATGATGTTGTCAATGACATTTTAATTTTTCTCATTATTCCATGATTATGTCTTTTCAAAAATTATAACTTCTAAAATTATTTAGTCTAAAATCATTTTGCACCAAAATTGAAGCCATGGTTATGTCGTTTTTCATCACCGGGTTCAGTGTATTTTCATTTGCTATCTAATCCTATTCCTGTGGCTAGTTTGGCTTCTATGGTTACTAAATCCGTGGAAATTGGTATGTTGCCTTTTGTACCAAAACCGAATCCAGGGTTACGTAGTATATCATCATCAAATCAAGTCCAATATTTCCACATATTCTATCTAATCCTATCCCTGTGACCTATTCAACTTCTGTGGCTACTAGGAATCCATGGAAATTGGTATGTCAAGAAGATTTTCATTTTCTTTTCTCCACAACCATCATGTTTTATCATTTCAAATAGGAAAATTTAACTGAATTATCATTTTCTACAGATAATGCAACTATTAAATAACATATAGATATTATATAAAGATCAACATAAAAATATTTTGGTGGAAAATATAGTTTTTTTTTTGTCGACATTGTCCTCTACATTTAATCTCTCTAATTTCCATGTAAATTTCATGTTCTAAATGTGTTATGCGAATTTCATGTGTTCTAAATGTGACCTCAAAGTTGGAGGAGGTGGAGAATCCACCTACGTTAATAAGATATGAGCTTACTATGATCATGATAAGTATCCTCTTATTGTTCAACTTTAGCACCATTGATAAAATCTTATGAATGGCATAGTTAATAACATCACCAAATGGATATTAATGAGCTCTAATGTATATCATAATTCATGAGGGAATATATGTAAATTTATATAAGCTATCGTGTATTTAAAGTATCACCTTTACGCACTTGGATCCACATCGCAGACATTAATAAAAATGGGATGCCACACAATTTTTTCCAAAAAGTCTCATCGAAGTTTGGATGATCTCAATTATATGATATAGGTGTTGTAGTCTTACAATTAAATGGTATACATGTTATAGTCTGGCCGAGTTCAAACTTCAATGTGGTGACCTAACCCTAATACGCAACACGTATGGGATTTTGACCACTACATCAACTTCCACCTGGTTTGCGTGCATGTTGTCTGTGCATCTGCTCCACTTGGAATGTATCCATCACGTTCACCCAGGTTTGAAGCCCATCAAGGATAAACCAAACTCCATTAAACTCACCCATATGGGATACATATAAGCTTATAGAGGGTCACCTAGTTATTTCTTAATCCTGGACAAAGATGTCGATCTTTTGGTTATTGCATACGCTGACAATGCAACCTTGAACTTTAGACACCATAAAGAGCAGAGGTGCAATACTGGAGAACCCAAAAGTGACTCAGAATAATATACTCATGCTTCTTATGTTGCTGGTAAGTAATTTGATTCAGATCTTTTTATAAAGGGTGAAAAATTCCCTGTGTTTCATCCATTAATGGAAACAATCAGTACAATGCAGTTGCTAGGTCATTCACAAGGGGTTATGTAGGGATTGGGATATTTTCCATGCTCTATGGTGTGGATTCTACCTCTCTTTGTAATTCTAGGATCAGGCCACTAGGGCCTACCTTTCACTTTGCTCCTATCTGTTGAAATATTGTAACTACAAAGAGTATTATATTTATTATTGATGTATTATTCATTAGATCAATCTCGTTTTTTGGATTGATCATGTCGAGTATTGTAAATGACGAAATCCCCTTTTGTGGATTGGTAAAATCTTAATTGTAATAGGCTAAATGAGAAGTCGACCCCCATAAAATATTAAAAGTGGTTATAACCACCCAGAATAAGAAGTTGGCCCTACCAGTGAAAACACACCTCAATTCACACTTGCCATATTGTATAAATAAGAGAGGTCAATGCCTCATTTGTTCACTCACTTGCTTGTTCATCAAAGCGCACTTTTGGAGCTGCAGTTGGAGAAGAAGGAAGAGAAATAGAGAGATGCACATACTTGGGAGAGGACTTTCTGTATTGTTTGGTTTATTCTCTTGGCATTGTATTGGCTATCTATATTAAGGAAGTTTTTGTTGGGTTTTCTCCCCCATGAGGGTTTCCCGGGATAAATGATCTGTCTCTTATGATTGTGTATTTCTCAGTGATCCTATCTAGGCTATGGTTATCTAATGAATTGAAAAGAAACCTAATAATAGCTTAAACTCTAACATGGTATCAGAGCTAAGTTGAAGAGAGCATATTTCACAAGAAGAAGAAAAACCTCATTATTTCCATACATGAAAATTAGGGCTTTTTATTGAAGAAGGTTTTCATCCTCAAAGTCATCTAGAAAAGTGAGCCCTAGCCCATAGAATTCTTTGGCACCTTCAGGGCACCTTTTCAGTGGGTAGATCTCCCAGAAAGTGAAACCCTAGTTTTCACAAAGTATTAGAAGTACCAGAAAACCAGAAGTACCAGAGTACCAGAAGTACCAAAAAACCATAAGTATCAGAGTACCAGAACTACCAGAAAACTAGAAGCACGAGTCTAGAAATCTGTTGATCAAGTTTGAAGGGGTAAAATTTGGATTTTCATAAATCTAACTACACCAACTTACTTTCCTCAGCTTAGCGCATCTATCCCCTGGATTAAAATTTCAAAATTTGAAGTTTGAAAAATTAGGGTTTCCTCATATAACCCTAAGTTGTTGTTGGAGTTGCAGTCTTAGAATCAATTGCAGTATCAATTGTAGTTTCATTATTAGTTGAAGTATCAGCTGTAAGTACCAGTTGCAGTCACCCTTGAAGTTTTTAAGAGTTAGTGATCATTACCGTTGCTACCATATGGTGCCACTACCTACAAATGCCATCAAAAGTATGTACTCACACATGTTTAAATGGTTAAGATTTAAAGGGTATTTGCAAGAGAAGGGATCTATTTCCATAGATCCAGAAGGATCTCAAGATCCAACACATTCAGAGGAATAATACAACCTAGGTTTGATTACTCTCATATGCATCTATTTGATCTAGATAGCATGTTGAAGTGATGACCATCATACTAACCTTTGGTAAAAATTAAAGTAAAGGTATTAGATGGATTAAAGTTGAGATCATAAAGTTTATTCTCTAACCCAACCTTCTGTCAAGATAGTGTATTGTCTTAGTACATGAAGACATGTTGAAGAAAGCACTCGTCATCTTGAGTGAAGGAGACTTGGAAGAAAAGAAGCACACTCATTCTTGAGGACAAGGCTCCATGTTCCAGGTTTGATTAATTAAGTTGAAAAGATTCAAAGTTGCACATGACAAGTTGACGACTATCCATTTACATGTAAACACTATAGTTGAGATAATAGTCCTTGAAAATTATTATACTTGGTATCATGTGAGAATATTGAGATAAATTCTTAATGTAATCATTTTCCTGATACAACTAACATCTCCCCTAGGAGAAACCTCTTGTGTTAGTTTCAGGTTTCCATGGAGGAATGTTTGATCACAACACTATAAGAGTGTTGACCTCATTTCGTAATGTATTTCTTACTTTTGATCTTTTCTTCAAACATGCCACAAGTGATAGCTCTAAAGGAGCTACTGTGATGATTATTCGTGCTATTATTTTATCTACTATTATCAAAAGGATATTATTCTTGCTTGTTGCTTTGTTGACCTTGTTTCAAGTCACAAGTTATAACCCTGAGGAAGCTATATTGAAGGTTGCAAACAACAACATATTAGATGAGACATGAAGCAAAATATGTGCATGACCATATACACTCATGTACCAAAGAAGATGAAGAAAAATCTATCTCTTGATTCAGAGTATCTCCTATGAAGATTTATTGTAAGGAGTAGAAGGCTCCAAAGATGACTGAACATTAAATTGAGATCTCACAACATAATTGTTCAAAGGATAATGAAGCCACTTTGACATGAAGCAGAACTTGTTTGATGCATTACTCAGTCCTTCATATTTATACTTGGTATTCAACACCAAGTATACCCTGTAAGAGATGATGAAGTCCTTATAGACTCAGAAGAAATTGAGAGTAAGACTGATCTCATAAAGGAACATATGAAGAGACAACTTCCAGGACTGGGACACAGATGTCGTGAGAATATTAGATCATAGCTTCAAAAACTTCTAGGAGATATGAAATCTCCTGGAAGATTCCCTTATTTCAGTGACAAAAGAAGGAAGCTAGTAAGAAAGACTAGGATATGGATTCTTCCGTGAGACTAGAAAATAAGTCAATATTGACTTCCAAGATTGATATATACAGATCAAGCATGTTGCAGATGTAGAAATCCCTATGTGCATCCAGAGAATTCTCCCAGTAAGAGGGAGAAGACTATGATGAAAGACTTACTCCAGAAATTGAAGAAATAGTTTGAGTATTCATGAAGACAACCAGAACAACAATGATTCATATATATCATGCGATGCAGGGGGAGAAATCCTCATATTTAAAATTGAGTGGTAGTTGGTGCAGAACATTAGTTGGGTCATGAATACATGACTACAATAAAAGATAGCGTTACCTCCATGAAATAAGAATGTAATGTACCTCTAATTACCTTAAAAACAAAATTATTTGGGGTCCTAGATTCTCAATTTAAATACATATCTAACTCAAAACCTGTTACAAGGAGGTTTAACACTTCTTCCTCCCACACTAAACTTACCAAATCTATTTTATAAGAGAATTTATAAAAACTTCATTTTTTTCTCGTAACCCTCGACTCCTTGCAATCCTATAAGTGTGTCTTTCTATTCTAACCGCACAGGCTATACCTATGTCCTTAACATACTATACATATAAATCCATCAGTGTTCGCGCAAAGATATATATATATATATATATATATATATATATATATATATATATATATATATATATATATAACTATTGCCAAAATACATTGCGCCACAAAAATTTATACAACGTTCTACATATATAAACAAACCTATTGCACCATGATATGTTTAAAGCAATAACCTATACTTATATAAGTCCATTTCCAAAAGAATTGCGCCAGCGAGGCCCACTGTGATTTAAGTGTTAGAAATGACCCTTCATAACTTCTGGAGTAGTCAATACGTTTTCTCTGGATACGGTGGAAGAGAACTTAATGAATGATTTACTAGCAACGTGGTCCCTTCTATCAGAGCGTTTAAGGAGTTCTGAGAACATCCCCTTGGGATTATTGGGAGTTTAATGTATCCCTCTGAAATCTTGCCACCTTTCCCTAGCTACAGTACTGAGCTTTATGGACTTCCATTAAGCATCATTAGACTCTAGGGTTCGGCTCCACAAAGCCTTATAAAACCCCAAAAAAATTTAATTTAAGGAATGCTAACCTAACATTTTATTTTACTTCATAATCAGCATATAACCAAAATTTATTGAACTGAACATAATAGCTTACGAACAACCTTATAACCCTTCATATTCCTTAAATTGTATAAAACAAATACGTAAATTAAAATACCTTGGTTTGATGCTAACCTTCCGCTTGTCTTGTTGACCTTCCTGTTGCTTTTGCTTGTCTTGTTGACCTTCCTGCTGCTGCCTTGCCCAGCTTGAAGCCACGTACCAACTCTTCCCAAACCGTGTTTCCACCCTGCCAACTAGGACAACTTCCTAGCTCCAGGATACCATATGGATATCCTGGACCCCATGCCCAAAACCCCCAGCAAACTGGTTCCCCCTGTACTAATCCTTCGTGACTACATAACTCAACTCCCCTGCGCAAATCCAAGAGAACCCTCCAAAAATGATCCCTTTTCTTTCGTAAGCCTCCTCCTTTCATATCCCTCCTTCACCGCCCTTTTCTCCTCATTTATTTCCTTATTTATACATTCATTACCTTATCCACACAGTTAATGCCTTACCCTATTATTTAATATTTCCTTATCCTTATTTTTAATGCTTCTTATCCCCTACTATACGTAGATAATTTAATTAAACAATTAAATTTATTAACCCTCTTAAATTTATTACCCTTTTCATTCAATGCGATTGGTAATTAAATATTTAATTAATTAATTATTTAAAATTATAACAATTAATTAATTAATAAATATTTAATTAATATTATTATGCCAATCTTTGTTTAGTTAATAACATGTTAGAAAAATTAATTACCTAATAAATTTTACTTAATAATTCCTAAGCATATATTCAACTAGGGTTGTTACATACACCCACCCTTCAGGAAACTTCGTCTCGAAGTTAAGGTATCTTATGGTCAAAGGAAAAGAAACATGGTTCACACATTCATGCCAATTAATCGATATTAACAGTAAGTAAGTCAAGAAAACTCATATATACTAGTGTATATGTACAAGAAATGCATGTGTAACTAGTACATACAAGTCTCGTGCATGCACTAATAATAAAAACTATCATCCTTTAGTAATTTATGTATGCGTCCAATCTAGTCAGCAAGACTAGTCTTTTATAAAAGACAACAAACCAATCAATTGTTTGAGAAATACATTAATTACTATTATCTGGTTCAAATTTTTTTATTTAGACAACTGTGGTTTAGTTACGTAATTATGAATATTCATATATACACATTTTTATTTTTTTTTGAATGAAAAACATTAAATTYCACCACAAGACAGATCTCCATACCTTCTCAACTATTACTACTCATCCTTCCTCCCTAACCTACTTCCATCTCCATTCCTATCCTCCCTCTGTTAGACTATCTTGGAGCATCAACTATATTGACCTAACTCCAAATAGAACCCGTAAGAAGAAGTGTTGCGATCTCGACCAAGCTTCCCTAGCAGGCATCTGAAAGTCATCATCACACATCTTGGGGAGCGTGAACTAACACCATCCTCCCATGACTTCAGGTTTTAGAGGATACACTGTGGGAAATGCCTCCACCCCTCCTAATCATAACTAGGGTCCACACCCTACAATGGAATATACAGTGGCACCGTGTTGCTGGGGGTTTTGTCATCGTTTATTTGCTTTTGGGCAGTGTCATCACCTCAAATCATGCACTGGTCCACATATCATAGCAATGCATCCAAACCAATATAATTTCACATACAATATTCATACCATATTGTTTCTTGGCTATTGTTCATAATATCCACTTTCATCATCTTTATCCTTTGGCTATTTCATAGCCCATAACCTGCAGATTAGTCTGTAACACAAAATCATACATTTCTATGCATTATCATCATGTAATTGCATACTATCATCATTTCAATTTGTTATCCCTGTACCGATAAATTAACATCAAATTTTTCCAGTTCGAAATAGATCTCATAATATCCCATAATTCAATTTCGACACCCATTCATAAGATTATCATTTACCCAAAATAGATTGCATCATATCCAACATCATCCTAATAGCATTTAAACATTCATTAAATTCACATTCTCACAATATGTCACATCATATACATCATCATTGATAACATTTAAACATTCGTAAAATTTACATTCACATAATAGATCACATTACATACATCCTCATCAATAACATTTAATCATACATAAAAGCTCATACATTTAAAGTTTAGGTGTATCACTTAATAGTTTCATTGTGACTAGAAAATAAAGTATATAGGCCTCAAGTAATCCTAGCTGTCTAAGTCAAAAGGTGGTGTTACATACAC
>JZKD02S0157013.1:307971-358785 GCA_000966675.3 Picea glauca
TTGATCCTGGTATGGTGATTCTTCTAGGAATTTCGTCTACGCAAAGGTTTTCAATGAAATCAACCGTGTACTCGATGCAAAACGTATTCGAGTTCTCTTGTGTAACCCTTCCAGAGTTTGAGTTGTCGGTATTGCGAATTTTCATGTAGTTGTTACATGTCGTTTCCTCAATCTCCTATCGGGTTTGGAAATGAAAAAAAAATCCCAAAAAAAACTTAAACTTTGCTCTAGTTAATAACTTGCATCTCGCAACGCTTTAAGCACTAGATTACTCTGTTCGTTAGAAGAAATGAAAAGACTTGTTTAAACAAATTATCTTTATCGTTTCAGGCCTCGACCTACTATGGGAATTTATTTACCATGGATTATAATTGAAATTCAAGGCTCTGATACAAATCCAGGATGTTTGATTTTCGAAGAAATAGATTAATGTATAATAGATCTATCATTTATGCCATTTTATTTCCTGTCAACAAGCCTTGTTGTTATTATAGATATGTTAAATCTGAACTGGTAATAGTTAGATTAGATATAACACTAAATAATATAATGATGTGATATATGGGGTTACGATTCTATGTTTCCTTCCAGATTGCTTAATTAGATGTATACATATATGTAGACTTATGTATTTCCATACCTGTGTGTCTATCATTGTTTACACTGGTAGGATTTTAAATTTCGTGTCATCTGTATATTCATCCTTCAAAAATTGTCTATCATTTAAACTAGTGGTTAAATTATTTCAGTTGGGTCTCCCACCTTATAAAAAGTACACTTAGCTATTCTATCAGCAGGGGATTTGTAATGTTGAGGCTTCTCTTCATTTTGACTCTTATGGAATAATTTTTCTTTTGTAACATCTATATCTTATCAGCGTAGCTATTTAAATCTTATCTGTTATTCTATTATTGTCACAAAGAAAACTAAAGAGGAGTTTCACACTCGGATTCGATATTTCTCTATACGAAATGTGTGTTTTTTTGCCAGATGGCATACTATGTTTCACCTATATATATATGCTATGACATCGGCCTCTATGTATATGCATTTCTATACAGTTACACCATTTTTGTCTAAACAAATATATATTGATGCAAGGTACCAACTACGAATGAATATATATATATATAACATTCTGTGCGAAATATATAAGTTTATGTTTACATATATCTGTAGAGTCCAGTCTGTCTCGTACCTTTCCCTTTAGCGAGGAGGAAAAACTCAACTATTAAATATGAACTTTCTGAAAATATTTATACAGAGATACCCATAACTTTATCATATATTCAGACTTGTTAAAATGCATAGATAATACTATGTAAAGATCAAATACATGAGAGATGATTCCAGAACTAAATTATCTGTTATAAATTCCACATACGTACATATTTTTCCACAAGATATTTTACTTCAACACAACAAGTCGATATATCAGATGTACATAATCATTCTAACAGATAAGGAGAAGGTTAACATATCTACACCAGTTTGTGGAAATACAAAGGGAACAATCATGTTCCTCCCAACTGTAGAACAAGGCAGCCAAATTACTTGCCCGATTCACCCCCTAGCTTGACCATGAGTCCATGAGGGAAAACTTGGAATCTCCTCCTCATCCAATGTCTTTTAGCTTTAGCAGACTCCTCTTCCTCACACCCAATCAGTAGTGTTCAGAACAGCAAGAAAAATAGTAGTCTCTTTTTCCCAGCATACTAGGCAACGTTCTACCTCCTCACATATGCTATTTATCAAAACAATTCTTTTGCCTAGGTCTTTTTCCCTCCCTTGGGAATTTTCACAGCTTTCTACATCCCTGATTTTCAGGGGCTGCCAATGGCCAAATCCCTGATTTTCTACTTGTAACAATTAGCCCAGAGGCAGTTCCAACATGTTCCCCACTCGTGGAGTCATGGTCAGTTGGATTTAACATGGTTGTTCCATTTTTCCTCCTGCAATAATTAAAAAATATTTTGTTTACATACAAGTGTCATAGTCAAATAGTTAGTTTGGTCAAATCAGGTCTCTTCCCAATAGTCATAATATTTAATTACAATTTATCAAATTTGAAATTCAGAATTTCCATAAATGGCAAAAATTTTCCAAATTCGAATTTACTAAAAAAGAAATAATTTTCTAATAATTTTTGAATTTCAAAAGATACTTTATTTTTTGGGGGATGTCACATCCTTTCCCCCTGCAATAAAACGCTTCCCTTAGTGTTTGATCCTTTCTTGGAACAAGATTGGATGAGATTTCCACAAATCTCTCTCCAACTCCCAAGTGGCCTCCTTAGGACTAAAGTGCTTCCATTACACCTTTACCTGAGCGACGATTCTGTTCTGAAGTGCTATTTCTCTCCAGTCCAGAATACGTAAGGGATCTGCCTGGAACTCGCCTTCTTGTTCCACCTGCCCCAAGTTCCAATCAATCATATGAGTAGGGTCATGAACATAGTTTTTCAACAAATAAATATGAAATACATTATGAACTCTTAGATTAGTTGGAAGTGCAAGTTGGTATGCTACAGGTCCAATTTGAGCTAATATCGTGAAGGGCCCACAAAACCTGGGTGCCAACTTGGCACAGTTTCCTAACTTCAACGAACTTTTTCGGGCTTTGACCTTCAAGTAAACATGGTCTCCCACTTGAAATTCCAAGTGTCTTCTTTTTTGGTCTGCATAACTCTTCTATCTGTCATGTGCTTCCTTTAAGTTTTGTTGTACCTTCCTTACAATATTCTCCATTTCTTGAAGCATCTCTGGTCCAACCATGAGTTTGTCAACTGGGTTATCCCAGCTAATTGGAGTCATACATTTTCTGTCGTATAGTACATCAAAAGGGCTTAACTTAGCTAAAGTTTGGTATCCATTGTTATATGCAAATTCTACCAAGTGTAGATAGTCTTCCCACTTGTTTGGTTTTGTTCTTACGTACATGCGAAGCATATCCTCTACAATTTGGTTTGTCCTTTCGGTATGTCCATCCATTTGTGAATGATAAATCATACTAAAATTCAAATTAGTATTTAGCCCTGCAAACAATTCCTTCCAAAAAGAGGATGTGAATTTTACGTCTCTATCTAAAATCACCATTTTAGGAATACCATGCAATCTAAAACTTTCTTTCATAAATATTTCAGCAATGTTTATAGCTTTAAAAGTAGACTTTACAAGAATAAAGTGTGCAAACTTACTGAGTTTATCGATTACGACCATAATAGAATCGTTTTGTTTCTGAGTTTTAAGCAAACCTGTAATGAAATCCAGTGATATGGTCTCCCATTTCCATTCAGGTACTGGTAATGGTTGTAGTGGGACGACTGGATGTTGGTGTTCGGTCTTAACCTCTTGACAATATTGGCACCTATCCAAGTATTTTGTTGTTTTTCCCTTCATATTAGGCCAGTAAAATAGTTTTCTAAGTGTTGTTATCATTTTCTGGTATCCTAGATGGCCAGGATATGGTTTCTTATGCACTTCATCCAAAAATTTTATCTTTAACTTTGTCGAGTCAGGTATGTAAAGTCTATCTTTAAATCATAGTAGCCCATTTTTATCCATGCTTAGATATGGTTTTTCTGAGTTTGTTCTAGTGTCTTGTAATTCTGCCACTAAATTAATGTAATTTTCGTCATTAATACCTGCCATCCTTATCCTTTGTTCCAGATCGCTTTCTTCCCTGCTGCCATTTATCTCAAATATCCCGTGGACTCTTCTGTTTAAAGCATATGCTATCTTATTTTCCTTACCTTTGATATGTCTTACCTCAAAGTCGAATTCGCTCAAAAGGCTAGCCACCTTTCTTGCCTTGCATTAAGATCCGATTGGTTAAACAGATATTTTACCTCACTATTATCTGTCAATAGTAGAAAATTTCTTCCCATTATGTAGTGTCACCACATTTTTAAGGCGTGTATAACTGCTGTCAATTCTAAATCATGCATGACATAGTTTCGCTCACGTTCCTTTAATTTATGGGACTCAGGAAATAATGTGTCCTTCTTGCATTAGGACACTGCTTAGTCCTTCTTTACTCGCATCAATACAGATGGTGAATTCTTTATCTGGGTCTGCTACCTTTATAATGGGTGTGGTTGTTAATAATTCCTTCAACTTATTAAAACTGTCTTGACACTTCTGTGACCAGTTGATCTTGGTCCCTTTCTTTTGTAGTGTTGTGATAGGGTAAGCTATTTTGGAAAATCCCTCTATGAATCTGCGATAATATCTGGTGATTCCCATGAATGGCCGGATGTCCGCAACATCCTTCGGTACCGGCCATTCCATAATGGATCTTACTTTCTCAGGGTCGACTGCAATTCCCTCTGTGGATATTACGTGTCCTAGGTACTATATCTTTTTCTGATAAAAATCACACTTATCAAATTTAGCATACAGTTGGTGTTTCCTTAAAGTTTGCAGGACGATTCTTAAGTGTTATTCGTGTTCTTCTTTTGTTTTTGAATATAGTATAATATCGTCAATAAAAACCAACACGAATTTGTCCAAGTATTGACTAAAACTACTATTCATTAAGAAAATTAATGTGGTTGGCACGTTAGTGAGTCTGAAATGTATAACCACAAATTCGTAATGTCCATATATTGTTCGAAAAGTTATCTTACTTATGTCCTCATCTTTTATCCTAAATTGATGATATCTGGATCGTAAATCCAACTTTGAAAAGATCTTTGTCCCACCTACTTGATCGAACAGATCATTTATCCTAGGTAAGGGGTACCTATTTTTAATAGTCATTTTGTTCAATTGTCTATAATCGATACATAGTCTTAGAGTACCGTCTTTCTTCATCACAAAGAGGACTGGTGCTCCCCATGGTGAAACACTCGGTCTGATATACTCTTTGTCCAATAATTCCTGCAGCTGAATTTTTAATTATGTCAATTCCAGAAAACTCATCGGGTAAGGTGCTTTAGAGATAGGGGTTGATCCAGGTAGTAGGTCTATGGAAAAATCCATTTCCCTCCTAGGGGGTAATTCAAGTATTTCATCAACAAACATGTCTCTGAATTCACGTAAAACAACAAAGTCTTCCAAGTTGGGTTTATCTTCCTTTTCTAACATGTTTGTTACTTAGATGTCATAAACTTGACATCCCTTTCTCATACACTTCTTGAATTGCATCGCTGAAACTTGTCTAACTAATATTGGTTTTTGTACACCCTGGACTATCTTAGTAGTGTCATTTTTGTCTTTATATTTAAGTGTCCTTGTATAACAATATAGTAATGCTTTGTTCTTTTCTGACCAATCCATTCCGATAATCATATCATAAGATCCTAATGGTAGGATGTTTAGATTTGTTATTATGTTTTGACCATCTAAGCTAAACTCGAAATCATAAATAAAGTCAATTACTTTCCTTTTAGATCTTGTGACTAGTTGTACCAGCCGTGATTTTGCATGCTTCAATTTCTTAAGTTTATTTGACTCTACTATAATATAAGTGATATAAATTAATGTAGCTTCGAGGTCAATTAAAACCAAAAATCAAGTATTATTGATTTTACCTTCGATTTCCACCACAGAGGACTGGTGATCAGCGTGTCGACCATCTATGGCTTCATTTATCCGATGCAAGCTTCTGCCCACATCACCCACCGTTGAGGCTTCCTGTAAATTATGAACAACAGTTCTGTTTGCTGAAATTAAACGTGGACAGTTCCTCCTTAGATGAGGTCCTATGCATTCCCAACACTTTAATGGTTCGTGGGGGTTGTCCCCAAACTTTTTCATCCCTAGATTTAATGGTTTGCCATTGCCTTGCGTATTCGGATGGTTGGAGTGAAAATATTTTCTCAGAAATATTTTTGCTACATTCCGATAAGGAGTTGGCTGGTATCCCTTCCTCCACTAGTTCATTCGGTCTTGTTTCTTATCCTTCCAAGATTTGGGAAACTCTGCCCATTATTTTTACTGGTCATAACACATTTGTGCTTTTCTGAATACTTAACTCAATGACTTGGGGTTATCAAACTCAATTATGTCCCTATAAGACTGTGGTAAACAACATAGAAATCGTTGGATTTTTACCTTGTCCTCCCATATATAAGGTACAAACCTTAGTAATTCTAGGAATTTGTTTATAAGATCCTCCATCATCATCTAACCAAGTCGTAGCTCATAAAAAAATTTGGTTTTCCTTTCATATTAGCTTTTGGATAGATATTGTTTCTTGAAATATTTCTTAAAGTCAGACCATTCCATCTGTTTCTCTTTTAGGCCCTTGGCCAATTTCAGATCTTGCCACCAAATGCTGGCTTTTCCTTTTAGATTGTAGATGGCCATTATGACTTTCATATTGTTGGAATACTAATATATCTGGAAGTATTTTTTTATTTCTAATGACCATGCTTCCACTTCCTCCCCTGTTCTGGATTCACCATCAAAAGTAGTTGGTTTAATTTTCTTAAATTCTTCTTCAAGGTGGTCTACTTGTTTTCTCTTTCTGTCTACTTTTGTTTTGTCTTCAACTGAAGGTGCCCCTTCAGACGAACGGTCCCCTTTTTCCACTTCTGGCCCAGAATTCTTGGAGGCCTTTCTACTAACCTCTTCTTCATTATTATCGTCCTTTGGGCTTTTCTTTGTCACTATACTGTGCATCAGGACTTCATTTATTTCTTGTTGTTCCTGCTGAGATTTCTTCAGTTTTTCATTGTTAGCCTTTAAAAACTGTAGTTCAACAATGAGACTCCTCATTGTTTCCAGAAATTCAGTAGGTGAGCTTTTGTCACTATTCTGTCTTTGATTTTCAGGAAGTCTGTGTTTAGGACTCCCATCAATTCTGATTTTGTTGTCATCCTGTGTTGCCATGATTAACACAAAACAAAAAAGTTTTTTTGTTTGTAACGATAAAGGTTTATTAGTTTTTTCATAAACAAATTTATATACTTAAGTAAATCAAATGGCCCAGTTCAAGGTCCAGTGTTGTAAACCTTTTCTCTGATACCATATGTAATGTACATCCAATTACCTCAAAAAGAAAAAACTTTGGGGTCCTAGATTCTCAATTTAAAGACATATCTAACTCAAAACTTATTACAAGGATGTTTAACACTTCTTCCTCCCACACTAAACTTACCAAAGCTATTTTATAAGACAATTTATAAAAACTTCATTTTTTTCTCATAACCCTCGACTCCCTGCAATCCTATAAGTGTGTCTTTCTATTCTAACCACATAGGCTATACCTCTGTCCTTAGCAGACTATACATATAAATCCCTTAGTGTTTACACAACGACATATATATATACCTATATAACTATTTCCAAAATACGTTGTGCCACCAACATTTATAGAACGTTCTACATATATAAACAAACCTATTGCACCATGAGACATTTAAAGCAATAACCTATACTTATATAAGTTCATTTCCAAAAGAATTGTGCCAGCGAGGCCTATTGTGAGTTGAGTGTTAGAAATGACCCTTCATAACTTATGGACTAGTCAATACATTTTCTTCGGATATGGTGGCAGAGAACTTAATGAATTCTTTACTAGCAACGTGGTCCCTCTTGTCAGAGCGTTTAAGGCGTTCTGAGAACAACTCCTTGGGATTATCACGAGCTTAATGTGTCCCTCCAAAATCTTTCCACCTTTCCCTAGATACAGTACTGAGCTTTACAGATTTCCATTAAGCGTCATTAGACTAGTAGATGGACGCTAGGGTTACCGTTTTCATTAGCCTTCTTGACATCGACTCTATATGTTCCCTACGATGATGGTCGAGTTATTCAAACTTCTCTGTAACTGTTCGATACTGAAGTTGTAAACTCGTACTGGAACCAAACGTATTGGGCGGACCTCTACCAGTGGGAATCCGCACAAATAAGGTAAGAGCATTTGGTTAGTCATTTTTTTTAGGAACCCCTGTAATATAACTATCACTTAGATTTGAAGTCATTTGCCATGAAAGTTTCTTGACAATATTGCTCGAATAATGGAAAAAGGTTATACGTATGAGGTCTTTGGTTTACCTTCCTTTAGTTATAGTCACAGTCCTCTTCATTGTCTTATTGTATACGTCCAACCCTCATTAGGTCATAGTAATCATCTCTCGTTTATCCAAGGAAGGGTAGCATTTCACGAAGGAGTCCCATCGTGAAAGCACATAGCATTGTAATAGTTTATGTCATCTCATTTGTGGTCTCCAATGGTTGTGCAGTATGGACTGAAGGCCTCTCTGATTTTCGGCATGCTGATAACTTACAGTACCAGTGAAGTTCCTTGAAATTTCTCAGAGGCTATCTATAATTTTCGCTAACCCCACCATTTTGAACTCAGTGGCTAGGGTTTTTATGCATCAGTCGTTGAATTAAAAAAATATATTCCCCTTAATTATTACCAGTGGATCTATAACTCAACTATTAAGTATCCTTTGTCCTGTGTGGAAAATTATGTTTAATATGTCTATGCACAACATGTTTGTTCATTTAAAAGGTACCCTAAGCTCGACAGTTAGATATTCTCCTGGAAAAAAAGAGATACCCAAGGTTCACAATGAATCAAACTAACATACGTCATCCATATATGAAGAAACCCAGTAGTCATTTACTCTAATTTCATTATTCGTAAATTCTATGTAAAGATGTTTTATATTGTTTCAAATCATTTTCTTGAATTTATACACATCACTGATGATGGGCCTTGTTTGATGCGAGGGTACCCATTAGTGAGTTATTTCCCCATCCATTCATGACCCTGAGCATCTGTCCAGATGCAGAACAACAAAGAAGGCAGTCATGCGAGCCAGAAATCAGAAGTTAGGTAACGTCTTGGTAGGATCTGTTTCTTTTATTTATTTATTATTATCAATCTGTTGATGTTTTCCTCCAGTTTTTCCTTGAATAAGTTTTATAATCCTCGTATGGTGATTCTTCCAGGAATTTCAGCTACGCAAAGGTTTTCAAAGAATTCAACCGTGTACTCAATGCAAAAGGTATTCGAGTTCCCTTCTGTAACTCTTCGAGAGTTCGAGACGTCGATATTGCAAATTTTCATGTAGTCGTTTCGTGTTGTTTCCTCAGTCTCCTATCGGGTTTGGAAAGGGAAAAAATTTCCCAACAAAAAATTAAAGTTTTCTCTAGTTAATAGCTTGCATCTTGCAACGCTTTAATCACTGGATTACTCTGTTCATTTGAAGAAATGAAAAGACTGGTTTAAACGAATTCTCTTTATTGTTTCGGGCCTCACCCTACACCACACCTTAGAAAAAGTAAACTTAGCTATTCTATCAACATGGGATTTGTAACATTGGGGCTTCTCTTCATCTTGTCTCTTATGGAATAATTTTTCTTTTGTAACATCTATATCTTATTAGCATAGCTATTTAAATCTTATCTGTTATTTTCACAAAGAAAACTAAAGAAGAGTTTTAGACTCTCGGATTCGATATTTCTCTGTACGAAAAGTGGTTTTTTATGCCAGATGGCATACTATGTTTCACCTATATATATATTCTATGACATCAGCCTCTATGTAAATGCATTTCTATACAGTTACACCATTTTCGTCTAAGCAAATATATCGATGCAAGGTACCAACTACGAATGAATATCTATTATATATATATATATATATATATATATATATATATATATAACATTTTGTGTGAAATATATATTTTTATGTATATATATATATGTAGAGTCAAGAGTGTGTCGTATCTTTCTCTTTAGCGAGGAGGAAAAACTCAGCTATTAAATATGAACTTTCTGAAAATATTTATAAATAGATACCCATAACTTTATCATATATTCAGACTTGTTAAAATGCATAGATAATACTATGTAAAGGTCAAATACAAGAGAGACCATTCCAGAACTAAATTGTCTGTTATAAATTCCACATACGTACATATGTTTCCACAAGATATTTTACTTCAACACAACAGGTGCATATATAATATGTACATAATCATTCTAACAGAGAAGGATAAGGTTAATGTATGTGAACCAGTTCACAGAAAGACAAAGGGAACAACCATGTTCCTCGCAACCATAGAACAAGGTAGCCAAATCACTTGCCTGGTTCACCCCCTAGCCTGACCATGAGTCCATGAGGGAAAACTTGGAATCTCCTCCTCAACCAATGTCTTTCAGGTTCAGCAGACTCCTATTCCTCACACCTAATCAGTAGTGTTCATAACAGCAAGAAAACTAGTCGTCTCTTTTTCCCAACATACTAGGCAGCGTCATGCCTCCTCACATATGCTATTTACCAAAACAATGTTTTTGCCTAGGTCTTTTTCCCTCTCTTGGGAATTTTTGCATCTTTCTAAATCCCTGATTTTCAAGGGCTGCCAATGGACAAATCCCTGATTTTCCACTTGTAACAATCAACCCAGAGGCAATTCCAACATGTTCCCCACTCATGGAGTCATGGTCAATTAGATTTAACATGGTTGTTCCATTTGTTCTCCTGCAATAATTAAACAATATTTTGTTTACATACAAGTGTCATAGTCAAATAGTTAGTTGGGTCAAATTAGTTCTCTACCCAACAATCATAATAGTTAATTACAATTTATCAAATTCAAAATTCAGAATTGCCATAAATGGAATTTTTTTTCCAGATTTGAATTTACTAAGAAAATAATAATTTTCTAATAAATTTTGAATTTAAAAAGATACTTGATTTTTTTGGGGATGTCACAAAGAAGAAACATCTTCAGTATCATTTATTGAGCCACTCTCAGTTTCAGATGAAATTGTTGAGTAAAGGAGTTACTCCCTGATTTTAGTAGTCACGGTGAGAATGGAGAAACCATTCTCAGCTTTAGAGAAGGTGCAGGTGCAGAGTCCCAATTCCAGAAGGAAACGTTGCAGAGAGAGTAGAAGACATACTCCCAGATAGTGAGACAGATAAGTGCTTTGCATAAAGCACATAAATCTAGCACATGATTGTGCAGATTGAGTTGCAACTAAGAAAGTGTACTAGATTGGTACAATGTAATGAGAAAAATTGATGTGAAGATTTAAGATTGAAGATAGAAATACTCATGTCTGGCAATTGAAGAAGGATCTCTACGTGTTGAAGCAAGATCCTAGAGATTGATATGGAAAAATTAACAGTTTCCTGAAGAGCTTGAGATTTACCAAGAGTAAAGTTAATTCTAACCTTTATCTCAAGGTTATGAATGATGAGTCAGTGATGTTACTACTATATGTAGATGATGTATTCTTGACAAGATGAAGAAAATATCATCACATATTATAGAAGAAGCTCGCTACAGATTTTGATGGAAGACCTAAATGCATTATCTCTTAGGTCTTCAAGTTTAGCAGAGCACGGAGAAAGTATTCCTTAAATAAGGGAAGTATGCAGTTAAAATGAAGAGGTTTGACATGTTGAAATATAAATCGATGTACACACCCATGGAAACGAAGTTGAATCTCCTGGTAGATACCTTGTCAAAATTGGTTGATGCTACTTTGTACATACATATTATTGGTTCAGTGATGTATTTGACGAATAAAAGGCTATATATATGTTTTCCCTTGGGTCAGTATGTGGTAGAACCCAGACGTGTTCACATTGTTGCTGCAAAACATGTGATGAGGTACCTTAATGGTACATTGGATTATGTTGTCAATTATAATGGAGATCATGACTTCAGATTGAGTGGTTACAAAGATTCAGATTGAGCTGGAAGTGCTTCTTATAAAAAGAGCACTTCAGGATGTTGTTTCAGTCTAGGGTGAACCATGAATTCATGGAAGCATAGAGAGTAATTCAACATTGCTTCAAGCATGATAGAATCAAAATACATTGCTTCATGTTCTACCAATTGTGAATATGTATGGTTTCAGATATTGTTGATAGATCTATTTGATCTGGAGATGGAAGCAATCGTGATCCTATGTGATAACTAGAGTTATATAAAGATGATGTGTTCCCTGATGAGTCAAAATACATAGAGATCCAATATCACTACATCTGTGACTTGGTGCAGAGAGGAGCCATAAAGCTCCAATATGTTAGCACAGATGAACAAGTTGTTGATGTGTTGACCAAGCTTCTATCTAGTGTAAAGTTTGAGCACTTTCAAGATAAGATTGGTATAGTCTGAAAGGAACTTGCTCGAAAGGGGAGTTGTGTTGGTATGCCATCTTAATTGTTGTGTTGATGTGCTAGCTTAATTGATGTGTTGATGTGCCAAATTAATTGTTGTGTTGATGTGCCAGGTTAATTGTTGTGTTGATGTATCAACCTTGTGTTGTGATGATATGTCATCCTTATGCTTTGATGATGTGCCATCCTCACATTATGATGATGTGCCAACCTCATGCTGTGATAATCTGTTAGCCTCATGCTGTGATGATTTTGAAAGTCTCGTACTGTGATGCAAGCTTCATGTTGTGATGATGTGTTTTCAGCCTGGCGTTGTGATTCCAGCTTTGTGATAATGATGTTGTGTTGTCAGCCTCGTGCTATGATTCCATCTTCGTGCTGATAATATTATGTAGCCAACTTCATGTTGTGATGTCAGTCTTGTGTTGAAGACTCTCATCCTAGTGTTGATGTTGATGATGCTCCAAACTCTGTGCTGTGATGTTTTGGTTGTTGATGATGCTCCGTCCTTTGTGCTGTGATATTTATATAGTTGATGTTGTATCAGCCTTGAGATGCTATTGATGATGATAATGTATTACTGTTATACTAATCCATGTTGATGGAGTTGATGATTATGATCCCACTTCAACTTCTTGTTGAAGATGATGATGATGATGCCACTTCATCTTCTTGCCGAAGATGATGATGATGATGTCACTTCATGTTATTGTTGAAGATGATGATGATAATGATGTTATTTCATATTTCATGTTAACTATGATGATGTTACTTTAGACTCATGATGAATATGTTGATGATGTTACCTTAGCCTCATGATGATGAGGACGATGATGCCATTCCGACTCCCTGCTGTGAATGATAATATTGATGATGAGAAAAACTTCTGATGATTTATACACATGCTCGTCATTGTTCCAAGATGTTGTTGATGATGCTTCCCTCTCTCTCACCTAATGTTGTTATAGAATACCCTTCTTGTTAAGGGGGAGTATTGACATATTGTAACTGGAAAGAGTATTCTATTTATTATTGATGCATTATTCATTAGATCAATCCCCTTTTGTGGATTGATCATGTCAGGTATTGTAAATGACCAAATCCCCTTTTGTGGATTGGTCAAACCCTAATTGTAATAGGCTAAATGATAAGTCGGCCCCCAAAATATATTAAAAGTGGTTATAACCACCCACAATGATAAGTCGATCCTGCCAGTGAAAAGACACCTCAGTTCGCACCTGCCATATTGTATAAATAAGAGAGGCCAACACCTCATTTTTTCACTCTCACTTGTTCATTGGTGCGCAAGTTTGGAGATGCAGTTGGAGAAGAAGGAAGAGAGAGAGAGGCACATACTTGGGAGAGGAATTTATGTATTGTTTGGTTTATTCTCTTTCCATTGTATTGGCTATCTATATTAAGGAATTTTTTGTTGTGTTTTCTCCCCCATGAGGGTTTCCTAGGATAAATGATGTGTGTCTTGTGATTGTGTATTTCTCAGTGATCCTATATATGCTATGGTTATCTATTGAATTGAAAAGAAACCTAATAATAGCTTAAAATCTAACACTAGTCAGATATTGATTGGATCAATAAGTGGATCGGGTATCGAATGGATCAATAACTAGCTTTGGTAACCGAGCATCTAGAAGGACCCCTTATGCCTCTGCTACTGGTGAGTATATTGGGTAGTAAACTACCTTTTCCACTGGTGAAATTGAAACTAGGTAATGAATATCAAATGGATACGCCACTTTAGAGATAAATAAAATATGTAACAAATGCAATTATATAATTTGAAGTATCTGAAAAATTCAAAGAATTCATTAAAGTCAATGATTGATAGCGTTGATGTTTTGGGTTTTATATCTATGTGTTTCAAAACCTTTGATACTTATTATATTGTTTTCATCTTTGTTTTAGCTATGTAAAACCCTTTCAACCTCATTTCTTGCATCCTCATGTTTAGGTTTATTATAAGAGAAAACTTCATGCAAATGGCCTTTAGCATGACATTGAAAACATTTGAACAATATTTATTCATAAGACATACTGTATGTACATCCAATGTTTTGATATTCTAAAACAATATACTCTATCAAGAGCGTAGATTCATTATATTTGATGAAAACAATAAACCACTAAAATGATCTTTGGGTGATTTGTTTTCCAACATATTGGTCACATTATAAGTTGCACAATGGTTCAAAATAGTTTGAGAATGACCTCCCCCTTTGTAAACTTCGAAAATTAGAAGAAATACTTCCAAAACATGTCGAAGGTGATCCTAAACATGTTGATAGATGCTTGTTGACGCAACCTGCCCTCAGCAGCAAGCCGCGATCACCAGGACCTCCTATATCTTCCTCGTCTCACTGGCCCGTAGAGTCAAAGCTCTTCCAACTCCTCTCGGGAGTTCTCGCTACCCACAACTATCTCCTCGGTGATCTCCCTTTTTTGCTTCTCGGGAAATCAACATTCACACTATCGCGAACCCTGTGTGTGCTTCCCATGCAATCCAACCTCTGAACCTCGATCCCTGATGGTCAACGGTCAACGAATCAGTCCTGTCGGGGATTTCCCTATCAGGAAATCGGCATATGAAAGGTCGTGATTCACTCACCTTTCAAAACCCCGAATGTCGATGCACGATGCCATGTGTTAGCACTCAACGCTATTCCTATGGGACCTATCGCAACTCAGGAGTTCTCTCTTTCTCCATGGTTCTTTCAACTTCGAAAATGCCGAAGTGACGAGTCCCGACTCCCAGGGATCTTGCGCCACCTGTCCCCGCTTTGATCAACGGTTTCGAATAACTTGGGAAATCGCGATTCACGATTTCGACGTGCATGCAACTTGCCTCGTCAAACGTCGATCGTCGAACCCCAATGGGTGTTGGTTCTACCTATGGCGCCAAAGGATTAAGCCTTGCGCAACTTATCCACGATCCAATGATCAGCGGGACTTCGCGAATTCCTTCCTCAATTCTTGTCCGTTGGCTCCCACCTTGGTGAATTCCTCCACTTCGAAGCCTTTCCTGTTCGAATCTCTCCGGGGACTGTTCCCAATACCTTCACAATGGAACTATCCCTCCTAAAATTTATAAATTCTGAGTCCTTTGGATATTTTCACGCACACTGCTTGCGCTCGACTTTCAACAACTTCAAAGTGTTGAAGTCTTCTGATTCTGTGCACTCCCCAGCATCAGAAATCTTTGGCTTTCTTCCTCAGACGAACTTCTGAGACTTCGACTTTGGCTTGCCCTTCTCTTGCAAGACTCCCCGACCCAATTCAACTTCTGGGTGAATGAGAATGAGAGTTTAACTGTCCAGCCTCCTCAACACACTCTATGCGGAGGAATTCCACTGCACTCTATGCAGGAATCTCCTGGCTCAGACAGAGAAACAATTGAAGCTCATTCTCGCCTCTATCCCAGATTTCTAATCTTCCATGAAATTACATATGCAACATATAAAACAAAGGCATAACAAGAAGCAAGTATGCAACAACATAATATCAACAACACACAGAGAATAATCACAACTATGGAATTGAATCAAAGATTTCCTATTAATTCAAGATCTGTACATGGGGATTCTTACACCAGTTCTCTTCTTCGCTCTGTCCTTTGCTCCTAAATGCTAATGCTGGATAATCTGAATAATGAATCATAATACAAAGGAGGGTGACTATATTCTGTTTTCCCTCTCGAAAGAAAAACTGTTTAATCTAGACTTAATTAATTTATCTACTTGCATTAAATATAATAAATGTCTCAGCTACCTAAGGACGAGAGCTTATCTACTCAAGGTCTGTTACAATGTACAAGTGCACTTCATTATACCAATGCATTAATGTTTGGCACACCAAATATCAAAATATTTCAAAGTTTGAATGCTGGCGCTCTCCAGCTGTCTTTTCTTTGCTCCACGCGTTGGCTCACTTGATGAAGTGTGGATGCTCCTACATCATACTCCTCGGCTTGAAAAATTTCATGGGCTCCTATCCATGAGCTCCTGCACAGTGTGACCATGTTTCTGTATCATTGGTTCTGTTTCCCAGCTGGCATCCTCTACTGGGTGGTTCTTCCATTTCACCAGGTATTCAAAATACTCCTTTCTTCTGGTCTTCCTTCCCAGTCGCTTATCCAGTATGCACTCCATATGTGGTTTCTGTGCAACTGGTAACTTCTTCTGCCATTGGATCACTGGTTCCTTAGTTCCATTGTCTGCTTCATTAGCCCTGTATGGGTATAAATCCAAAACATTGAAAATCAGAGATATCCCGATGCCCTCTGGAAACTCAAGCTCGTATGCATTTTCCTCGAATTTCTTCAGGACTCTACACGGTCTGATTTTCTTCATCTTGAGCTTGTTGTATGTTCCCCGTGGGAACCTTTCCTTTCTCAAGTGTGCCAGAACCATGTCACCAACTTCAAACTGAAGTTGTCTCTTCCTCTGATCGGCTCTGCGCTTATATTCTTGATTTGACTCTTGCAGTCGGTGCTTCACCTGCGTGTGAAGTTCCTGCATCGCCTCAGCGAATCTTTCTGCACTCGCACTGCTATTTTCAGCTTGTTCTGACTCCCTGAGTTCAAAAAATCCCCTTGGCTGTGTTCCATACAAAATCTGGAACGGGCTTCTGCCTGTACTCCGATTCACCGAATCGTTGTACGCAAATTCTGCCTGTGGTAGGATCTGATCCCAGCTGCTATGATGCTCCATCACCAAGCTCCTCAATAGATCCCCTAAGCTCCTGTTGACCACTTCAGTCTTTCCATCTGTCTGCGGATGGTAAGCAGAACTGAACGCCAAGTCAGTGCCTAGAATCTTCCATAGAGTCCTCCAGAAGTGACCTATGAACTTTGTGTCCCGATCGGAGACTATGCTTCTCGGCAATTCATGCAATCTGACAATTTCTTTGAAAAACAAATTCGCGATGTGGGTGGCATCGCTGGTTTTATGACATGGAATAAAATGTGCCATCTTCGAAAACCTTTCCACCACCACAAAGATGGAATCCACTCCTCGTTGAGTTCTTGGCAATCCCAGAACAAAATCCATACTAATTTCCTCCCATGGCCTCTCGGGTATGGGCAATGGCTGATAGAACCCCGTGTTCTGGTTTCGGCCCTTCGCATGTTGACATATTCGACATCTGTCAACAAAACATTTGACATTAGCGCGCATCCCCAGCCAATAATATGATTCGCTCAGCTTGGCGAATGTTTTTTCATGTCCAAAGTGACCTGCTAATCCACCGCTGTGTTTTTCCTTCACCAAATTCTCTCTCATAGAGCAATTCTGAATGCACAGTTGATTGCCCCTAAACAACAATCCATCCTGGATCATAAAATCAATCCATGGGCTCTGATCCCTGAGTACTGGATTCTCAGCTGCCTCGTAAGCTTCTGCAAAATCTTTATCACCTGCATACATATCCTTCAGATTTTCAAAACCTAAGGTTTTGACTCTGAACTCCTATAGCAACAAACATTTTCTGCTCAAGGCATCAACCACCTTGTTCGCAGTTCCTGAAATATGCTTAATGACAAATGTGAAATTTTGCATGTACTCTACCCATTTCGCATGCTTCTGGTTCAACTTCTCCTGTTGACTCATGAACTGCAATGCGTGATTATCACTGTACAAAACGAATTCCTTGGGTATCAAGTAATGTCTCCACTTTTTCAATGCCTGTATGATGGCATAGAACTCTTTGTCATACGTGGAGTATTTCAACTTTGCATCATCTAGCTTCTCGCTGTAGTATGCAACAGGTCTGTCATCCTGACTCAAGACCCCTCCAACAACATACCCACTAGCATCACACTTCACTTGGAAGGTCTTCTGAAAATCAGGCAACACCAGAATTGGCTGCTTCGTTATCTTCCGCTTCAATAGATTGAAGCTCTTCTCATCCTCGGCTGTCCATTGAAAAAATTTATGCCGCTTCTTTACAGTGTCCATCATCGCGGCGCTAATTCCACTAAAATTTTGAATGAATTTCCTGTAGAAACTAGCCAATCCATGGAAGCTCCTTACCTCGAAAACATTTCTCGGCGATGGCCAATTCTTGATTACTTCAACCTTTTCAAGATCCATCTTCAACTCATTTGTCGAGATTACAAAACCCAAATAAATGAGTTCAGTCTGCATGAACAACCATTTCTTCAAATTGATCAGCAGCTTCTCCTGCTGTAGTCTTCTCATCACAATGGACAAATGCCTCATATGTTCAGCCTTGGTCTTCCTGAAAATCAGTATGTCGTCCAAGTACACGACCACAAACTTACCGATGAATTCCTGCAGGACTTCATTCATCAGCCTCATAAATGTGCTTGGCGCGTTTGTCAACCCAAACGGCATGACCAGCCATTCGTACAAACCCTTGTTTGTCTTGAATGTTGTCTTCCATTCATCTCCCTCTCTCATCCAGATCTGATGATATCCGCTCTTGAGATCAATTTTCGAAAAATAATTTTCCCTGCTCAGGAAATCCATCAAGTCATCCATTCTCGGTAGTTGAAATCTGTACCTGATGGTGATTTTATTTATCGCCCTGGAGTCTGTACACATTCTCCAGCCTCCATCCTTCTTTGGACTCAGTACCATTGGAACGACACATGGACTTAGACTCTCTCTGACCAGTCCTTTATCCTGCAGATCCTGTACCTGCCTCTTGACTTCCTCGTTCTCCTGAGGTGTCAACCTGTACGCGGCCTTGTTCGTAAAACTTACTCCGGGTATGAGGTCGATGTGGTGACTCACACTCCGCATTGGTGGCAATGAACGAGGTAGTTCATCCACGATGATATCAGCGAACTCTCCCAGCAGTTCCTAAATCTCCTTTGGCAAGTCGTCCACTCTTGTGCTTGTCAGGACAATTCTCGGCTTCCTGACAACAAAGAAGTGTGGATATTCATTCGTCTCCATCTCTATGAGAAGTTCTTTCACACTCATGAGAAGTATTGTGCTTTTTACTTCCGGCTTCACTTCTTTATCTTTGATCAGAAGCAATCTATGGGTTCTCCCATCCTTCTCCAAGGTGTATGTGTTCATCCTCCCATCATGAACAACATTTCTATCATACTGCCATGGTCTACCCAACAATATGTGACATACATCCATGGGAATGACATCACACATAATCTCATCATGATAATTCCCAATTTTGAATTTAACTAAGCATTGTTTAGTGACACTTACCCGTTGTCCTTTTTGTAACCACGAGACTTTATACGGACTCGGGTGCTTAGTTGTTTCCAGCTCCAGTTTCTCCACCATCTCGATTGAAACGAGGTTATCGGTGCTCCCACTGTCAACTATGACCTTTCATTTTCTTTCCTTGGCTGTACAAGCTGTTCTGAATAGTCTGCTCCGCTGCACTGAGCTGTCCACCTCTTTCTCAGGTGCCAAAAGAATCTTATGCATCCCAAGCGATCTTCTGTTGTTCGCATCCTTTCTCTCAACATCACGCCTCTGTGCCTCAGTGATGTGAGTTTCACTTCTGTCCATTTTCCTATATGGACAGTCCATGGCTTTGTGTCCGTATTTTGCACATGTAAAACATGTGACAATTCCTCCCCGGCCTCTTCCTCTACCTCGGGTACGAGGAAGTACGTTTCCGTCAGCATATCCGCCACCCTGTTCTTCCTGCTGCCTCCTCGGCTCAACATATTGCTTCCTTTGTTCTGTTTGTGGCTGCCTCTGCTGTGAGGTTCCACCTCTCTCAGCCTTTCCCTAAGGCCTCTTCCAATCCTCCTTGGGATTTTGAGTTCTTTCTGGGGCAACTGCTTTGCCTCGGGGCTGACTTCTGCCTCGCCCTCGCTGTACTTGCTTGCGGATCAGCTTTTCTTCGGCTTTTAGAGCCATCTGATACACATCCTCAATTGTTCGGATGGTAACCATGCTCAATTCATCCTGAATTTCATACCTGAGACCATTCAGGTATCTTTCCACCTTCTCGTCATCACTCTCCCGATGACTATCTCGAATGTTGAGCCTATAGAGTTCTTCGGTGTACTCTTTCACTGTCATCAACTTCTGTCTCAGGTTCTGCATGCGCCTGAATAGAGTGATCTGGTAGTCTCTCAGAATGAACTTCACCTTCATCTTGGCGATCATCTGATCCCAGCTCTTTATCTTTTTTTTTCCTTTGCAGCTCCTATCTGCCTGCAACTCATCCCACCATAAGGCTACATGCCCCTTCAACTTTGTGACAGCATGTCTTATCTTCTTGTCCTCTTCGATATCTTCGTAATCGAAGTAGGTGTCGAGTGCTCGGATCCAATCCAACAACTCTTCCACATCTAGACTCCCCTCATAGATGGGAATGCCCATCTTTGTCTTCGAGCTCATTCTGGAAATGTCTCTAATCAACCTCTCAGTTGAGGCATCCTCTGGTGAGACCTCTTCTGCCTCATGTCCAGCTTCCTCTTCAACCTCGGAATCACTGAACTCCCCAGCGCCAACTCCGTGCATCTGGGTGGTCTCCATTTCTTCGAGTCTCGCCCTGAGATCTCGTATTTGACGTTCCATCTCTGGATTTCCTGCCGACCTTCCTCTCCTTCAGGTGTCCCTGTCCTCATGATCAGGTGACTGCCTCTCTCTTCTGGGTGGCATGATGCAATCCCTTTCTCCCTGCTACCTGAACAAAGAGAACTCAATCCGGCTCTAATACCACTCTGACGCAACCTGCCCTCGGCAGCAAGCCGTGATCACCAGGACCTCCTATATCTTCTTTGTCTCACTGGCCTGAAGAGTCAAAGCTCTTCCAACTTCTCTCGGAAGTTCTCGCTACCCCCAGCTATCTCCTCGGTGATCTCCCTTTTTCTCTTCTCGATAAATCGGTGTTCGCACTATCGCGAACCCTGTGTGTGCTTCCCGTGCAATCCTACCTCCGAACCCCCACCCCTGATGGTCAACGGTCAATGACTCAGTCCTGTCGTGATTCACTCACCTTTCAAAACCCCGAATGTCGATGCATGATGCCACGTGTTAGCACTCCACGCTATTCCTATGGGACCCGTCGCAACTCGAGAGTTTGCTCTTTCTCCATGGTTCTTTCAACTTCAAAAACGCCGAAGTGCCGAGTCCCGATTCCCAGGGATCTCACGCCACCTGTCCCCACTTTGATCGATGGTTTCGAATAACTCAGGAAATCTCGATTCACGATTTCGACGTGCATGCAACTTGCCTCGTCAAACGTCGATCGCCGAACCCCGATGGGTGTTGGTTCTACCTCCGGAGCCAAAGGATTAAACCCCACGCAACTTATCCACGATCCAATGATCAGCGGGACTTCGTGAATTCCTTTCGCAATTCTTGTCCATTGGCTCCCACCTTGGTGAATTCCTCCGCTTCGAAGCCTTTCCTGTTCGAATCTCTCCGGGGACTATTCCCACTACCTTCACAATGGAACTATCCCTCCTGAGCTTTATAAATTATGACTCCTTTGGAGATTTTTGCACACACTGCTTGCGCTCGACTTTCAACAACTTCAAAGTGTTGAAGTCTTCTGATTCTGTGCACTCCCCAGCATTAGAAATCTCTGGCTTTCTTCCTCAGAGGAACTTCTGAGACTTCGAATTTGGCTTTCCCTTCTCTTGAAAGACTCCCCGACCCAATTCAACTTCTGGGTGAATGAGAATGAGATTTTAACTGTCCAGCCTCCTCAATGCACTCTATGCGGAGGAATTCCACTGCACTCTATGCAAGAATCTCCTGGCTCAGACAGAGAAACAATTGAAGCTCATTCTCGCCTCTCTCCCAAATTTCTAATATGCCATGAAATTACATATGCAGCATATACAACAAAGGCATAACAAGAAGCAAGTATGCAACAACATAATATCAACAACACACAGAGAATAATCACAGCCATGGAATTGAATCAAATCTTTCCTATTAATTCAAGATTTGTACATGGGGATTCTTACACCAGTTCCGTGATTTGCTCTCTCCTTTTCTCTTGAATGCTAATGCTGGATAATCTGAATAATGAATCATAATACAAAGGAGGGTGACTATATTCCGTTTTCCCTCTCGAAAGCAAAACTGTCTAATCTAGACTTAATTAATTTATCTACTTGCATTAAATCTAATAAATGTCTTAGCTACCTAAGGACGAGAGCTTATCTGCTCAAGGTCTGTTACAATGTACAAGTGTGCTTCATTATACCAATGCATTAATGTTTGGCGCACCAAATATCAAAATATTTCAAAGTTTGAATGCTGGTGCTCTCCAGCTATCTTTTCTTTGCTCCATGCGCTGGCTCGCTTGATGAGGTGTGGATGCTCCTGCATCACTTGTCTAAAGACATGCCCTTAAGAATTAATATGCACCACGAAGGTGTCCTTAGCTGCATCCTTTTTGAAATAAAACTAGATGGGAGTGGAAATTGCATCCTTCCAAAACCTGTACCATTGCAAGAAACGTTTCTCACCCTCCCCCCAACTTTTTTTATGTAGTCACAATATAGGTAACTAGGCCTAGGAATGAATTTGTATTGAATCCTGAGAAGGGATTCATTTGTGTATATGCAAAGGGAAAGAATGATTATGTATAAGGGAAGGCATTCAATTTTTAATTTGTTTCATGACTTCAGTGTTTGTATTTCTTGTTTGGGTTTTGTAGGATCTTGGAAGAGTTCAGGGGGTCTCGGAAAGTAATGAAAATGTGGAGAACAAGAAACAAAAGGCCCACCATAGGCATGACGACACTAATTATGGATCTCCCATGAGTAGATTCAGAATTAAAATAGTGAAGTTTATAGAGAATGGTCAAAATGAGAGGACTTATCTAGAACCGACTAGGTTTGTTTCAGTTATAAATAATCTCAAGGACCGTATCCCTCAAGCTAAGGTGAAACAATTATTAAGTTAAAATGGGAACAATGATTCTGACTTTGATGAAGTCATCACCTAAAGATGATAAACTTGTATATGGGCATTTTTCATTTTTTATTGTAGGAATTCATGCCAGAATTCAATGTGACATAGTGCTCTAATTTTTTCCATCATTTTTTTGAGTTTTTGCTCAAATTAAGGGGAGGAAATGTCAATGATATTTCCCCTCCTCATCCATGTTCAAGTTACGGGGTCATTGATATGTCTATTAGAAGTGGAGTTTCCATCACCGGAAATAGAGCTCCAATAGTAAGAAAGAAAACAAATACAAAAAAAACAAATACAAGATACAAACAATTTGAAATTAAAAACACATCAAGCCATTTTTTGAAATTTTTCATTGTGTTCTTAACAAAAAAATTTCATTGATATTTTTACTTATAGATTATTCTTTTAACTTACTTCTGATGTTCACTGGAAGCAAGTGGAAGTTCAGATTGTTGGGGGAAGCCTGAACAATCTTATGGATTGAAATGTGATTGACAAGGATTCCAAAAGAGATGGATTTCTATCATTCCAAACACAAAGGGAACATGGCTAGCGCAAACATAGTGAATTAGTTGCAGTCGAGGCACAACACAAGCCAATAAAATTTGGTTTGAAATCTCCACGGAAGGTTCACTCCATCCTATGTGTGGATTGTGTTTCTCTTTTACATAGAGTAGGGGTGACATTCGATTGGGTGGAGAGAGGTAACTGGGAATGCCTCCATGATAATGGATTTATTTAATATTTATAGGGACAATCCCTAGGACGAATAACTATATTCAGGTGTAAGGCTTGCAAGTGTGTAATGACCCCGTCATTACGACAACAAAAGCGACGTACAACATGTATTTTTTTATTTTTTTTTGCGTTGGGAAATTTAAAACATCAAAAATAATAGCAACATCAATGACACATCACCTAATATATTAACGAAAGAATATTATCACATTAACAATCGATCAAAACAAAAATACGACACATCATCGCCATGAATAACGACAGACATATCGATGCATTAACAAAAAAATAACATCCCATAATCATTGCATTCATACAAATAAAAATGGTGCATAACAATACAAATCATAAATAGCTCAACTCATTTCATAAGGGAAATCATCAGATAACATCAAGATAACATGAGATATCATAACGATAACTTAAGGAACATAAAGATAATCATAATAATTCCATAACATACAACCCGCCCAACCTACCGTGAAAGGTTAGGACCTCCAGGAAACATAAGCAAGGCTCAAGCACAGGATCCAATTGATTTTAACCATTTAAGGCCTCAGGGTTGGTGATTGTTCTGAGGAACAAGGAGGTGTCTACAACCCACTAACAAAATCAAACCATAATCAAGTAGATCAATCCAACAACCTAAACATCACTTATTTAAGCGTAAGTGTCATCGTCAACTTATCATCATACATCACATCTAATTCATGAAGAACAAGTATTCTAACTAATCACATAATAATCATACATCACATTAAATCTAAGGCGCAAGAGAAATTATCAGATATATTTATAGCGCAACATTTTAATCACATAAACGCAATCATCAGTCTCATTAATTTCATTTCTCACAATAATTCTACCATCTAAAAAATCATTCATTACATCATAAATTCAGTGTGCACGAGAATTCTAATGACAACATTCAATCATACCTCAACAACATTTAAAGAAACAACAAGATATTATACTAACCCTATCATTTTCCAAGAAACAAGGAAGGTGAGGAGAATGGGATAATTACAAGGATTAATAAATCAAGAGCGCAACTTAACTTAATCTAAGGTAGCATAACTATACCACTCCAATTTAAAAGGGTAACTTCTAGGATCTTGTAAGGAAGAGTCAAATTACACAATAATCAAGGGAACCCACAAGAAGATAAAAAATGCTTAAGAAATAATTCAACTGATATTTTTATTAATGCATAAACCACTTGGTTTTTTTTATTCCTCACGTAAAGGATCTTAAGGTTTAAGGCGTAGAACAAATTTTATCAAAGTTACAAAACTCAAAAGGTGTATCAATGATATATAACTGGATTACTAAACTTATGAACTAAGTCTCAAGATCCTATTATTTTTCTTAGCATGAACCATAACATGAGAATTTCACTTATCTCCATACAAAATTTTACATCCAAGAATAAATGTTTAAATTGTTGAGCTAACGCCTGGTGTCCCCAATTAGAAATGAAAAAGATTGTTTGCATAGAGTAATATATTTTTCAGGAAAAGGATACAATGGAAGAGGCGCTCACGAGGCATCAACCCATATCCCTTCATCATTATTTAGTCAATGATCACATACATTGCAAAGTGTGGGATTCAATTTAAATTATGCTAATTTCAATAGGGACTAGATTTGGCATAATAATAAATGACAATCTATGAACGACCGGTGATAAAACTCTATCTTGAAATATCAAATTGCAACATAAATCATTTCCACCATGAGCCAATAAATTATGCAACCAAAATAAGTTTCTATTATTTGGCTCAATAGAGGCTTCACTTAGTAAGATACAAGACATTCAATAGATAATTATAATCTTATATGTGAGTTGATTCAGATTACATTCATCACAGAAGAATGTACAAATTCCTAAATCTTTTAAGGAAAATAATTTTAACCATCATAAGAGTGTGAGGCCTCAAAAATATAGATAGTCAACGCAATAAGGTAGAAACCAAGGCAAGCCAATATTCATTGTAAAATAAACAATGAGTGTAGTTGTGGAGTAAAGGTCAGATTAAAAGTATAAACATGTTCTATCTTTGACCATAATTCAGAGCTGTAATATGACTAACATCAAATGAAACTACAAAGATTCTCGTTGTGCATAGGATTCAACAGCCTACCAGACTTATAAACACCCACTTTCATTTAATACTCAATAACAAGTAGAGTGTTATTTCAATAAATTTGACTATGTTCTTACTTCAGAGATCAACCCTCCCAACGACAGGAAATTAGAATGATAAGCACTCAAATTTTGTCATTGAGAGGTGTTCAAGATTGGGAAAACTGGGGAGAAAACCTATTAAGGACACCAATAAAGGGGATAGGGACAACCTTTAACAAGTCCAACCTTCCACGTTACTTATACATGCCATTGTTCAGATTAAAGAATATTGTCAGTGTTTAAGGATCCTAAGTCGTCGAGAAGACATGGAGCCACACTGCGGTAAGCGAATGGCTTAAGGAATTCTCAGTTGGTTTTTAAAACAAGACTATGATTTCAAATCTCAAAGTGCAGTCATCAAGCCGGCGATTTGGGAAAGCTCAAGGGAGGTTCAACCATTGCAATTGGAGGAGGCTCGGGTCAGTAAAACACCTATTAAAGGTAACGCTAGAAGGGACGAACTGGGAAAAACTAATTCCCACAAACAACGATGATTCAAGAAATTTTTAAAATGCTCGGATTAAATGAGGTTTCGCCTCTTCCTATTGCACTCTATTCCAACATCTTCCACCAGTTTAAGCACAACACTTACAGTCCCCTTTCCATGGTTTTAGATCCACATTAACCATTCCTATGCAGTGTACCCATTTAAATAAAGAAATAATTACACTAGAAATTATGAGGCAAGGTAAAATAAAAATAGGATCCGAATTTGGTTGAACAACACCAGGTAAGCGCCATCGTTCCCCTCCCCAGACACACAACATCCTTACATCCCGTAATTTTTTGAGGAAAGGGAGACAATATTGAGAAAAAGGTCTAAGTGCAGGTGTAATCTCCCAAGGAAAACATAAGAAATCAAGGGTAGAACACAGGGTGTTCTATTCCCCAACACACTAGGTTCCCTCCCGTGCCAAGGATGCATTGAAAAGGGGTATGATGTAGGGGATCTTGGTTCATAGAAAAACTACAGAGATAAATAAAAATGTAGAGAAAGCAATAATACGAGGTTACCATATCCTACTCAAACTCAAGCAACATCTCTATGAGCACTCCCATCCACACCCAAACTAGGCAGATGATTGTTTGGATAATAACACAGAGGATAGAATGGGTTACATGCTAGGTGCAAAGGAAAAATATTGAGGATAAATAAAATTCAAAGGATACACCATTTCCAATTGCCGAGGGAAAATCTTAGAAGACTCACCATGTACAAAATCGTTGAGGGTATCATAAGGGGGATACGATAGGTGAGAAAGAATGCCGAGAGAAAATTATTTTCAAAAGTGGAAGATGACATCAAGGAACCCAACGACCAAAGAAACACACAACTGGAGGAAGTTACACAAGGGAAAAATTCACAGTGCAACTTCTCTTGGAACAACGCAGAGGTAATATATTGCAGAGAATGCAAGGGATATAAGTCACATAGGAAGCATTTGGTAACCACCCAGATTTTCCACACCATCAATCAATAGACTAATTCTAAACATATACACAATAAAAAATTGATATAATTCAAATCCAAATGAAAATACTGTGATCGAAGAAGAGAAGTTGAAGAAGTTCTCCTACGCTTGCGCTCCATCTAGCTCCCTGCTTGCTAACCGTAACGACTTCATTGGTACCCCCAATCCAATGCTAGGGGTACTCTTCTTATCTCTTAGCCCCACAAGCCAAAAAGGGGCCACACACAACCAAAACCAAAATAATATATCTTTCAGGTCGCCTCGCAAGGTCGAGCTACCACCCTCTCTCTCGAGCTGGGTATCCCAACTCTCATAAGTAAAATCAGTCAAAGAATTTCCAACAGCATAACTTTATGCATATCAGTCATGATCCCTTCCTCTTATCAGTCATTAATTTTATAGATTTTTTCTTAGTGACCACTTTTCATTTGCACGTTTAATTCGTTTTATTAAAAAATAATTAGGAAATACTCCCTCCCATACACTTGTCACTCAATCCCTTAGTTGCACCAGAAATTCACTTATTTAATTTAATTAATGACAATTTCCCTCACCCATCCTAAAAGTGCTCCTAAAAACACTCCTTATTGTCCCTTTATTCCATCTATTTCATTTTTAAATATTGAGGCCTTTCTAAAACTTAGTTGTGTTTCATTTAGGAAAGTTCCTTAGTTAGACTAGACTAGATTCCTTTCTATGTTTCCACATTCCTTTTTACATTCATTTCCTTTCTTGTCTAATTTCCAATTTAGCATGTCTTTCACATAATCGATAATTAAATATTCAGATAAAATATTTATCTTGTAATTCTTAACTTGATTTTTCTTCATCCCCTTTTTATTATTTGATTATTTAGCTTTTACTCTTCTTACCCTATTTAGACCTAGGCTTAATTTTTAATTAGGATTATAATTTTTAAGGGAATTTAATAATTAATATAAATTAATGATTTAATATTTATTTTAAGGCCAACCATGTCAAAACAATTATTGTTTTCTAGGAACCTAGGTTCATTGACTCACCTTTATTAAAATTGTGATGTTCCCTTCAAGATGCACTATGTGCTCCAAGGGTGTCACTCGCATTTATTCATGTTTTATTCATGCGACGTGCCCTTCAAGATGCACTACGTTCTCCAAGGGTGCCACTCTCCTTTGACTGATTTTAGTAGTTTTCCAACCCTTGGAGTCAATACTGCATCAGGCGACATTATGAGAGACTAAGGACCTCTAAGGAATCAAGACCCCGCCTTATTGCATGCCCTTTAGAATATTTTTGACCTACTATCTCAGTCTTCCCTCACGACATCATGGATCTCTCGAGCTAGGTAATAGTTAACCTACAATTCGAGCCATGGTGGGAGTTCTAGTACATTGTGGCAGGGTTGTTGCCACACCTCTCCCTGAATACCAGGTTGTTGTGCAAGGCCCCTTTACTCCCTCTTTGAGTCTGATTAGCAATAAATATTAAACCTACATACATCAATGAAACTTTATTAATGATCCATAACAAGATCATAATATACCCGATCATATGTCACATATGCATAAATAAAAATACCCAAACCATATACATTCCACTCCCTAACTCGATTCGAGTTCCAAGGAGGTCCATTGATGCCATCGACATCCTCAATCTGTCAAGTGTCCTGCACATTGAAGAGAAACCCATCAATAGAACCTATTTATACAAAGTTATTAAATAACATAACATCATAATCCATAAGGATCATCATCAAAATCCATAAGAGAAACATACAACCATATACAAAACTGGATCACGTGCACACAAGTGTCCTCAAAGAATAAGTCAAATCATGTGCATACAAGAGACAGATGTTACATACACCCCCTCTTGGTTTAAATTTCATCCCAAAGTTTCATAGTATATGTGTAGTAAATAAAGTATCTGGCAAGATCCAAATATTTAACTAATAAACAAAAATGGAAATTTCTAGCACATATCATATGCATCCTCCCAAGTAGCCTAGTGTGGACAATAATTGGTCCATTAGACCTTGACCTGATCGACTATTTGACGTCATAGATATCAAATTCAATGGTCCAAAATGCAGATTTGTTCCGTCCTGATTGCACCCTCATCCGACACCTGCAAGTAACTTATGTCAATCACATGTTTAGGATCACTAACATATTGTCTCAAAATAGATACATGAAAAAACATCATGGATACGCCTCAAGGAATGAGGCAAGGCTAGACGATAGGCCACAAGCCCTTTCCTTTCCACAACTTCGAAAGGTCCCCAAACCGAGGAGATTGTTGAGCACCATTTACCAACTTGATCGAACTCTTTTGCAGTTTCCCCCACAAGAAGAATCAATCACCAAATTCATAATTATGGTCAATGGGATGTGCATCGACATAACTCTTATTTCGATCCTGCACTTCTTTGATGCCTTGTATTAATGTTTTCGTTTGTTCTTCCATTTCTTGGATTTCTTCTAGTTCAACCAAGACTATATCCTCAAGTTGATCCCATCTCAAGACATCCGACACGGTCGCCCATAAATAAACTCAACAAAGCCATCTTTATGGTGCTTTGATAGTTGTTGTGATATGAAAACTCTACCATTGGAAAAAAATCCTCCCAACACTTTTGTTGGTCCATCACGTACATACACAACATATCTTCCAAGATTTAGTTCATTCTTTATGTATTCCCATATGTCTCTCGGTGATACATTGTACTAAATTTAAGTGGGGTGCCCAAGGCCTCTTGGGAAATAGTCCAAAATAGTTTGGTAAACACTGATCCTCTTAGGCACGCCATGAAATCTCACAATATCACTGGATAAAATCTCTATCTATGCCTAGCACCTGATACATCCTATGCACGGGGTTAGAATGTTCACTCTTCGTCAGAGTGCCTACTACCCGGAAAATTGATTCGTGACTCCTTGCCATCAACAACAATCCCACAATAAAATCCATTGAAATGACCTCCCATTTCAATTCTGGAGTAGCGTGGTTGTAGTAATCCTATAGAATGTCTATGTTCATCCTTCACTTGTTGACATTCTAGACATCTCTCAATGTAGTTGACTATGTCTGCCTTCATTCCTTTCCATAAGAATAAGAGCTGAAGGTTTTCCCTCATCTTCGTGTCTCCTGAATGAGCCATGTGTGTTGCACTATGAGGTTTGTTTAAGATCAAACTTATTAGATCGTCTTTAGGCAGTACGTAAATCCAATTATTATACCTCATTAACCCATCGTTGTCCATAGTAAATCCCTCAAATTTTTGGTACCAAGATGGTGTCTCGTCCGATATTTTCTTTAGCCTCTTTATGTCAGTCATCATCGTGTTGCAGTTAGAATATTTTCACAAAGCTTTGTCTGAAGAGGAATCATTGAAAATATGTGTGGTATCTGACTCAACGCATCTCCCACTCTATTCATTTTTCCTTTTAGGTAGGTGATATTAAAATTGTACTCGCTAAGCAGTTCTGACCAACACTTTTGTCGTGCGTTCAAGTCACTTTGCATAAAAATGTGCTGCAAACCACAATTGTTTTTTTTTTTGTTCAAACATACATCCAATCAGGTAGTGTCTCCACACTGTCAAGGCATAAACAATGGCCAATAACTCCAAATCATGTGTCACGTAGTTCTCCTCATTCTTTCTTAACTTCCTCTCGATGTAAGCGATCACTCGATCCTATTGCATCAAGACTCCTCTTAAGCCTTCCTTGGATGTGTCTGTGCATACCAAGAAGTCCTCAGCCATGTTAGGGACTTTTAGTATGGGCGTTGGCTTCAAAAAATCCTTTAGCCTTCGAAATTATTTTGTGCATTTCTCGATCCATACAACTTGTTATTTTTCTTTTGCAATTCTATAATCATATTCTCTATCTTTGAAAAAAAAACTTCGATGAACCGTCGATAATATCCAACTATACCCATGAAGCTACGTACTTCTGGTATGTTCGTCGGTGCAAGCCATTCCATAATAACTTCTACCTTCATTGTATCCATAGTGATAACTTCGTTGGAGATAACATGCCCTAAATAATGAATCCTCGATTGATAAAAGAGAATTTCAATAGTTTCTTGTAAAATTTATTCTCTCATAAACAATGTAGTGCCAAGTGCCAAGGTTCATCAAGTTCTTTTGTCGTTCGATAATATATCAAATATCATCAATGAATAATTGAACAAATTGTCTAAGTACTTGCGGAACACCCCATTCATCAAGCTCATGAATACCCCTGGGGTGTTTGTCAGTCCCAATGGTCAAACAGTAAACTCATAATGCCCAAACCTCGTCTTGAATGCGGTCTTATGAATGTCTTCCTCCTTGATTCATAATTGTTGATATCCTGATCTCACACAATCTTTGAAAACATCGTCGTGCCCTTCATTTGGTCAAAAAAATAGTCTATTCTTGGCAACAGATATTGGTTCTTGATCCTTGCCATGTTCATTTAATGGTAGTGAACACAGAGTCTCCATGACCCATCCTTCTTTCATATGAAAGATAACATGTGCACCCAAAGGTAACACACTTGGATGTATAAGTACTAGGTCCAACAACACCTTCAGTTGCATTTTCAACTTATGTAACTCAGGCGTTGACATCCGATAAGGAGTTCTTGCTATTGGTTCAATTCCAAATTTTGAGTCGATCGTAAACTCCAATCTCTCTTCTCGCGGAAAGCCTAGTAATTCTTCTAGAAATACATCAAAAAACCATCGTACTACTCGAAGGTTTTCTAGTTCTTTCATCTCACCCTTGTTGTTTAGCGCTAAGATTGCATATAACTTGCCTCCCTTGTGCATGATCTTCTGTAGCGCCTAGTTCTATCTAAATACTTGACGATTTTTCCTAACATCTCGAGCATAGTGGATTAGTGCTTAGCCTGGAGGTTATTCATCGTTGCGTGAATCCCATGGGCCTTGCCAACCTATCCAACTATAGTGTGTTTGGTTGATCTGACCACTCTGTCCCTCTCAGTTGGACAATCTCACTGGTAATGTGTCTCTCCACACGTCCAACATCTGGTCCTCGGCCCAGTACTTCTGGTCCTCGAAGTAGAAGTTGTTTTCCTACCAAGGGTCATCATTCCAGTCAGTCTTGCAGGAGTCCTACCCTAACCCTTGTTGGTCACCTCTTCCTCAGTTATGAGGGCCTTTTGGACCATATCGAGCAAATTTTGAGGCATTAGTATCCTCACTTTTTCATTAATGTTGACGTTTAAGGCCATCACACTCTCTTTTACCTTTAGCATCTTCATGCTCATATGTGGAGCATACCTAAGTAGCTACAAGAATCGGGCCTCATACTCAAGCAATGTATGATTGCCCTTTCGTAAAGTGTTCAACTCATTGATTTGGCTCTCAATGAATTCCTCAGACAAATACCTCTCCCAGAACCGCTCCTCGATAGTTGCCATGACACCTCTTAGACGACCATATTCAGTTGTGGTAGGAGCATCTTCCACCATAAAAGAGCGCTCCCCCTTCAGTTGAAATATTTCCATGAAAACCTTCATGTTGGAGGTGTAGTCGTGAAGTGCAAGGCACATCGCCATGTTCTCCAACCATGCCTTGGTGACCGTGTTTTTCGTGGCACCCAAGAACTCAAGAAAATTCCCCTTCTCGGGCTCTCTACAAAACCTAACTCTACCAACTATAGCATGCTGTGAACCCTTATTGGGTACATGCGCCCTGGCCTCATCTCTATGTAGGTGGTTAATCAAGGCCTCTGACATCCTCTGAAAGGACATCATCATACCAATTGTATCATGGATGACAATCTTCACATGCTCAATGACTTGTTCTTATCCTTGGGCGTTGGACCCCATTGGCGTGGGTGCTGCTGGAGCAGTCACACCTCCACCCTTAGTACCATGTTGTCTACCTCCACGACGTCCTCTAACCAGGATTACCACATGGAAAGGTTAAAAATTAATTAGCTCTAAGTTATTAATCAATTGTTTAATACATTGGAAGTCATGACGATTCACAGTCGCAGGGTTGAACCCACTTTGATACCATGTGTAACGGCCCCATTGTTACAAAGAAAAAAGTGACGTACAACACATAATTTTTTTATTTTTTTTAGTGTTAGAATATTTATAACATCACAAATAATAACAACATCATTGACACATCACCCAATATATTAACAAAACAATATTAGTACATTAACAATCAATCACAACACAAAGTTGACACATCATCACCATGGATAATGACACACATATCGACGTATTAACAAAAAAATAGAAACCCATAATCATTGCATTCATACAATAAATAATGACACATAATAGTATGAATCATAAACCACTCAACTCATCTGATAAGAGAAATGATCATATAACACCAAGATAACATGAGATATCATAATGATAACTTAATGAACATAAATATAATCATAAGAATGACATAAGATACTACCCACCGAACCTACCCTTCAAGGTTAGGACCTCCAAGACACATAAGAAATTCTCAAGCCTAGGTTCCAATTGATTTTAACCATTTAAGGTCTCAGGGATGGTCACTATTCTGAGGAACAAGGCGGTGTCTACAACCCACTAAAACAATTAAGTCATAATCAACTAGATCAATCCAACAACCTAAAAATCAATTATTCAAGTGTAAGGGTCATGATCAACATATCATCATACATCAAACCTAATTCATGATGCACAAGTATTCTAACTAATCACATAACCATCATACATCACATTAAATCCAAGGCACAAGAGCAATTATTAGATATATTCATAGCACAATATTCCAATCACATAAGCGCAATCATCTGTCACATTAATTTCATTTTTCTCTATAAGTCTACAATCTAAACAATCAGTCATTACATCATAAATTCACTACACATGAGAATTCTAATCACAACATTCAAGCATACCTCAATAATGTTTAAAGGCGCAGCAGGATATTCTAATAACCCTATCATTTTCCAAGCAACAAGGTAGGTAAGGATAATTGGATAATCATTAGGATTAATAAATCAAGAGTGAAACTCAACTAAACTCAAAAAATGCTTAAGAAATAATTCAACTGATATTTTTGTTAATGTATAAACCACTTGGGTTTTTTTTATTCCTCACGTAAAGGCTCTTAAGGTTTAAGGCATAGATCAAATTTTATTGAAGTTGCAAAACTCAAAAGGTGCATCGACGATATATAACTGGATTAGCAAACTTACCAAGTAAGTCTCAATATCCTATTATTTTGTTTAGCATGAACCATAATGTGAGAATTGCACCTATCTCCATACAAAATTTTACATGCACAGAGTAATAGATTTTTCAAGCAGAGGATCCAACGAAAGGGGTTCTCACGAGGCATCAACCTATATCCATTCATGATTATTTAGTCATTAATAACATACATTGCAAGTGTGGGATTCAATTTAAAGTATGCTAATTTCAACAGGGACTAGATTTAGCACAATAATCAATGAGAAATCTATGAATGATCGGTGATAAAAATCTATCTTGAACTATCAAATTGCAACATAAATCATTGCCACCATGAACCAATAAATTATGCAACCAAAATAATTTTCTATTTTTCAGCTCAATAGAGGATGCACTTAGTAATATACAAGACATTTGATAGCTAATTATAAGATTATAGATGAGTTGATCCATATTACACTCACCACACAAGAATGTACAAAATCCTAAATCTTTTAAGGAAAATAATTTTAACCATCATAAGAGTGTGAGGCCTCAAAAAAGTAGATAGTCATCGCAATGAGGTAGAAATCGAGGCAAGACAATATTCGTTGTAAACTAAACAATGAGTGGAGTTGTGGACTAAAGGTGAGATTAAAAGTATAAACATGTTCTATATTCAACCATAATTCAGAGTTGTAAGATGACTAACATCAAACGCAACTACAAATATTCTCACTATGCATAGGATTGGACATCCTACCAGACTTATAAACACCCATTTTCATTTAATACTGAGCAACAAGTAGAGTATTCTTTCAAGAAACTGGGGCACAAACCTTTTAACGACACCAACAAAGGGGATAGGGACAACCGTTAACAAGACCAACCTATCATGTTCCTTGGGCACACTACTATTAAGATTAAAGAAGACAATCATCATTTCAGGATCCCAACTCATCGAGAAGAGAGGGAGCCACACTACAGTAAGCAAATGGCTTAAGGAATTCTTAGTTGGTTGTTCAAACAAGACTGCGATTTGAAATCTTAGAATGCATTCATCAAGTCTGCGATTTGGGGAAGCTCAAGGGTGGTTCAACCATTGTGATTGGAGGAGGCCCGGGTCAGTAAAACACCTGGTAAAGGTAATGCCTGAAGGGATGAATTGGACAAAATTAATTCCCACAAACATAGATGATTCAAGAAATTTTTAAAATGCCCGGATGAAATGAGCATTCACCTCTTCCTATTCCATTTGATTTCAACATATTTTTTTAGTTTAAGCACATCGTTTACACTCCCCTTTCCACAATTTTAGATTCACATTAACCATTCCTGTGCAATGTACCCATTTAAATAAATAAAGAAGTACACTATAAATTCTGAGGCAAGGTAAAATAAGAATGGGATATGAATTTGGCTAAAGAACACCAGGTAAGTGCCAGCGCCCCCCTCCCCATAGACACAACATCCGTACATCCTAGAGTTCACAGAGGAAAAGGAGACAATGTTGAGAAAAAGGTCCAGGCGCAAGTCTAAGCTCCCAAGGAAAATGAAGGAAATCAAGGGTAGAATGTAGGGTTCTCTATTCCCCAACACATTGAACTCCCTCCCATGCCAAGGACGCATGGAAAAGGGGTATGATGCAGGGGATCTTGGTTCGCATAGAAATCGGAGAGATAAATAAAAATGCATAGAAAACAATAATGTTAGGTTATTGTCTCCTACTCAAACTTAAGCAACATCTTTGTGAGCACTCACATCCACATAAACCAGGCAGAGGATTGTTGGGATAAGAACACAGAGGATAGAATGGGTTACATGTTGAGAGAAAAGGAAAAATGTCGAGGACAAAGAAAAATAAGAGGATACACCATTTCCAATCATGGAAGGAAAATATTAGAAGACTCACCATGTACAAAACCATTCAGGCTATCATAAGGGAGATACGACATGGGAGAAAGCATGTTGAGCGAAAATTATTTTCAAAAGGGGTAGAGGATATCAAGGAACCCAACGCGAGGAGAAACACGACAGAAGTTGCACAAGGGAAACAATAACATCACAACTTCTCATGGAACAACATAGAGGTAATAAATCATAGATATTGTAAGGGATATAAGTCTCATCGGGAGCATTCAGCAGCTACCCGGCTTCGCCAGACCGTCAATTGATATACTAATTCTAAACATATACACAATAAAAACTTTACATAATGCAAATAAAAATGAAAATACCATGATTGAAGTCGAGAATTCGAAGAAGTTCTCTCGTGCTTGCACTTCTTCCAGCTCCCTGCTTGCTAACCGTGATGACTTCACTGGTACCTTCCAGCTAACGCTAGGGGTACTCTTCTTCCCCCTTATACCCCAGAGCCACAAAGGGGCCACACACAACCACAACCAAAATACTCCAACTCCTAGCTCGCCTCGCAAAGTCGAGCTACCACCCTCTCTCTCGAGCTGGGTATCCCAACTCTCACAAGTAACCTCAATCAAACAATTTTTGGCATCATAACTTTACGCATACGAGTCATGATCCCTTCCTCTTCTTAGTCATTACTTTCATATATTTTTTCTTAGTGACCACTTTCCATTTGCACGTTTTATTCGTTTTATTAAAAATTAATTAGGAAATACTCTCCCCTATACACTTGTCACTCGATCCGTTAGTTTCACTAGAAATTCACTTATTTATTTTAATTAATGTCAATTTCTCTCACGCATCCTAAAAGCCTCCTAAAAACACTCATTGTTTTCCTTTATTCCCTTTATTTCATTTTTAAATACTGACACCTTTCTAAAACTTAGTTGTGTTTCAGTTAGGAAAGTTCCTTAGCTAGACTAGACTAGATTCCTTTCTATGTTTCCACATTCCTTTTTACATTCATATCCTTTCTTGTCTAAGTTCCAATTTAGCATGTCTTGCACATAATCAGTAATTAAATATTTAGATAAAATATTTCTCTTGTAATTATTTACTTGATTTTTCTTCATCCCCCTTTTATTAGTTAATTATTTAGTTTTTAGTCTTCTAACCCTATTTAGACCTAGGCTTAGAATTTTTAAGGGAATTTCATAATTAATAAAAATTACTCAATTAACATTTATTTTAAGGCCGACCATGTCAAAAAAAATATTTTTTTCTAGGAACCTAGGTTGATTGAATCACCTTTATTAAAATTGCGACGTGGCCTTCAAGATGCATTACATGCTCCAAGGGTGCCACTCGCCTTTATTCATGTTTTATTCATGCGACATGCCCTTCAAGACGCACTACGTCCTCCAAGGGTGCCACTCTCCTTTGACTAATTTTGGTAGTTCTCCAACCCTTGGAGTCAATACTCCATTAGGAGACCTTGTGAGAGACTAAGGGCCTCTAAGGAATAAGGAACCTACATTATTGCACACCCCTTATAATTTCTGTGAGAGACTATTTAAATATTCCCTCACAACATTATGGATATCTCAAACTAGGTAGTCATTAACCTACAATTCTAGCCACAATGGGAGTCCCAGTAGGATGTGGCAGGGATGCTGCCACACGACTACCTCAATGCCTCATTGTTGTGCATGGTCTCTTTACTCCCTATGTGAGTATGATTAGAAAGTAATTATCATCATGCATTCATCAATAAAACACTGTTAATGATCCATAACAACATCATGATATACCTGATCATATGTCACATATGCATAAATAAAAATACCCAAACCATATACAGTCCACTCCTTGACTCGATCCAAAGTACAAGGAGGTCCATTTATGCCATTCACATCCTCAATTTGTCAATTGTCCTGCACACTCAAGAGAAACCCGTCAATAGGACATCTCTATACAAAGATATCAAATAACATAACATCATAATCCATAAGCATCATCATTGGAATCCATAAGAGAAATAGACAACCATATACAAAATTGGATCACTTGCACGCAAGTGTCCTCAAAGAATAAGTCAAATCATGTGTGCGTAGGAGCAAGATGTTACAAAGTGACCTGGTGTAGGTTGAGGGTAGAGGGTAGTTTGCAGCCTCATGAGAGACACCAAAATGGGTTAAGTTATGCGTGCGAAAAACATCAAACATTTAATGTTGGGAGTTAATGCTAACGTGAAAGTTAGCATTAATTCACCTTGATTCCCGAATATCTAGTTTAGTAAGTTTCCATTATTTCATTTCCTAAGTTTGAAGTTGCTTGCCTCGATATGAGGCCTAATACGGGCTCAAACTTAAAACTTAGGGAAAAAAATATAAATGGTAATTGCAAATTGTATGAAATTATAAAAACTTTGTTTTAAATTATCTATTTCCATGAACGTATTAATAGATATTACTGATAGTCCTTTCTACTAAATGGAATGGACTAATAAGGTCATGATTATGGGTTCATATGATATATTACATTGGGAGATCCAATGTTCATCTTGCATTGAAGAACGAAGAAGCAATGTGATTGCAAGATAAATATGTGTCATCCATTGATATATACATAGAGTATGCCAAAGTATCAGTACAATCAAAAGTATCATTCATTCTCACTAGTTTTATTTCAATGAAGAGCTTCTTAAATATCACATACTTTCCCAAATCAATTATTGATTCATATTTCTCTTGTTGATGAACTTAAAAGGTTGGTTAGCTAATGATACTAAAACTTAACTGGTAGTATATAAAGCCACATAATTGATATAGGTGAAGAGAGGTCAAGGAAAGGTGTCTTCTCCCATATAGTGTTACACGAAGAACCATCATGAAATATCAAAGGATTAAGCTTTCAAACATGTCTATGATCTCATGAAAAGTTCCCTCCCAAACTTGAATTGAAAGTAGTGAATGCTACATAAGTAATTCATAGTTGCATGAGACTAGTTTTTGACATTACAAAATTAATGCAATTGTTTTTTACATTCTTAGAATTTTCGGCTTAATCTAGCATCATCCCACAGTCCTAAAGTTTGTTGTTTCATAAATGGTGTTTTGATTTTGGAGGTGGAAGGCATATAACCATCTTAACAAATAAAGTGGAGATGATTTCAAAGATCAATATAATTCTTAAGCATGAAGATTTTGATTTCCATGTGGAGGATGAAATATGTTCTATGTAAACCATTCACTATTTCATTTGAATTTCTATTTTGATATCAATTTTTAGATGACTATATAAATAAGAATGTTTCCTTCCTCATCATTAATCCTTCGCATAGGGTACTTTAAATTATTCTCTCAAATTCATAGTTTTTTATTCTGTAAAATTGAAATCCTTTTGATGTTAAAAAAATAAACTTGAAGGAGCATATTGTATTTTATCCATGTTTGTGTTTCAGTACATCTCCCCGTGGTTATCCATTCCAAATATTTTTTAAAGGATGAGGCAAAAGTTAGTTGCAGATCTAGAAAGATGTGATACATACTAAGTTACATGCAACTCTAGTTATTATTATGCATCATCCAAGCATTTTGATTACACCATCAAGTAGTTCCTTTGAATTGTTTTTTGTTTTGAAATAAATCACATTTTCTCCTTTAATGAAACAAAAATATAATTAGAAAGAATTTATGAGAGTGGTTTGAACCATATATAATTAACATTGTAAAAATAATGCAGAATCAAGTAGGCACACCTTTCGTGAATATAGTTTATGTTGGTGATGCTCCCAACCTCCACAAGGAAAAATATAAGGACTATGAAAATGTGAATTAATTATAATCTCCAACCATGTAAAATGACTCCATGTTTGGTCAAACATTGATATAAAAAAGTATGGCTAGACTCCCCACCTTATGTCTACTCAAAGTTCTAGCCCTATTCATAAATTTTGACATATGTTAGTCTCCTTATTTAATTCCATTTTTCATGGTACTTGGGTGTTTCCCACATCCATTCCACCATAGTGGTGGTATGTGTAATCTTGTGAACATGAGGCATCTGAGTCGCCCCAACTTTATCAGCAAGATCCAGACTTTGCCACCACCTATCAACTCTTGGGTACAGGCACAAGTGTCACCGATTTTCACATTTAGGACAGACTATTATGCCATCTAGTCCATCTTTTTGTTCATACAAGTGAGCATGCAAAACGTATTTGGGAAGCCCACTACAGTCAGATGGAAAGACATTTTGGCATGGAGAAAACCGTGGTCATTCCTCAGAAACATTTTTATTGGCTAAAACTGTGACGGGACGTCAGCAAGTATATCAGATATTGCAATACATGTTCCATTTCCAAGCAAGCCATCAAGAATAAAGGGTTATACACCCCTCTTACTACTCCAAATAAGCCTTGGAAATCCATCTCAATGGATTACATGTATGGACTTCCATCCACCAAAAAAGGCACTGAATACGTATTTGTGGTCATTAATCGGTTTTTGAAGATGGCCATCCTCACATCCTACAAGAAGAATATCATAGCGACAGATACTGCCAAGCTCTTCTTCGAACGTGTGTGGGTCCATTTTGGGATACCATAGACCATCATATCTGATTGAGACAACAAGTTCCTCAACAAATTTTGGTCGAGTCTTTGGTCACTATTGGACACCAAGCTCACTAAATCCACTGCTTTCCACCCCCAAATAGATGACCAAACAAAGGTCGTCAATGAGATGATTGTGCACATCCTATGCATGTACAACTCTAATAATCTGCGTACATGGGATGAGAGTCTCCCCTTTGTTTAGTACAATTACAAAAAGGCTCTCAATATCCCCACCGACCATAGCCCATTTTAGGTGGGGATGGGATTCCAACCCTTGGGTCCCATTGACGTTGCACTACCTCTAGCCACCACACAGACAGAATATTCCCATGTATATTCTGAGACCGACAAATCCACCATATTCATTGAGTGGATTCAGCACATCTGCCAATAGGTCCAAGAGATTTTGCATAAATCCAATGCTAAGTACAATAAATTCCATGATCAACACACAGTACCACACAACTTTTAGGTTGGAGACAAATTCTGGTTATATTTTCAGAAGGAGTGTCTCACAAGTCCCCATAGGAAGTTATTCCCACTTCACTATGGGCCTTAAAATATCACCAGGATATGGGTAGAAATGTTTTTGAGCTCAACACTCCACCCTTCCTTGGCCTGCACGCAGTGCTCAATGTGGACCTCCTTCAGCCATATTTTCCACCATTATTGGACACCTATGAGATTGCAGAGTAGCTACAACCAATAGAGCACAACCCTGATTGCATGGAACAATAATACACTAATAATATAGTGGAAACACATGTCAAGGGAACTCGCCAACAGAGGATCCAACTTTATCTGGTTGCCAAGGCAGGGAAGCTCCTACACCAATGAAAGTGGCTCATCCAGGGCCAAATCCAGTAGAAGTTTCCTCACCTGATGGGGGAACTCAACAAAATATATACCATTTCTTCCTAAGGGGGGAGGATTGATCTAGGTGGATCATGGTGGCTACCCACCTATTCCAACTCGCTCCTCTCGTGCATTTTACTTCAACATGTTCTTATGTACTTCTTTGTAATTGTGGGTTCTACACTTTTGGGGTTGTCTGAATCCCTACACATCTTCCAGTTGGATACTAGTGGCCTCTCACATAATCCAACTGGATTATTTCATATGTTTTCATGTTAGCACATCTTGTTGTACTTCCATGGATGTTTTGGAGCCCTAAAAAATGTTTTCTTGTCTCGCCACAGTCAAATTGTAGATTGAGTCAGATTTTGTTAGCATAATGTGTATTTCTCGGAAATACCTTTCCAATGGGCTATCACGCACCTAAAACGGAGGCTGTATGAAAAAGTTACAACCCCATGAAGTTGAGGTACCAACTTACCCATAAGGGCCCACATGACTTTTGGCATTTCACATCCTAGGGTTAGGTTTCTATATGTCTAGGGTTTTGGCATTCACGAGTAATATTAAAAAGGCCTTTGGAGCCTCATTGTAATCATTCTTCTCAGAAGGATGCATGTAGAAGCCACATCTCTTCTCATAGATGATTCGAGCAAGTGTTTCAGTTCAAAAGTTTTATAGTTTCAACCTATTTCATTTATTCAATAGAAAATATTGTTCACTGGATATCTGTGTTGTTCTTCATATCTCTGTGTTTATTGTATTCAGTCTAGTAATAAGTTTGTTCCACTCCTAAATCCAGATCAATGTCATATTACATAATTAATATACAAACAACATTTTGAAGATCAATTTATATATAGGTCTACAAGTATATTAAAAAATGGGTGCATGAGAAAATGTAAAAAGTGAAATGGTGGTTTCAAACCCATGGGTTTAGGCTATTTTCCCATGGTTTGGGGAATTTTCCCATGGTATGTGGGGTATTTTTCCATGGTGTTGGTAATTAATTATTTAATTAGGGGAAGTGTCCATGCACGAAGAGTTATAAACAGTTATAAAAAGAGAAAGCATTGAGAGAAAGTAAGCATGTGAAAAATGCATTATCAAAGATTGAATTGTGAAATTAGTTTTAGGTCATATTGGCATTTTTGTGATACCTTTTTTTCTGGGAAGTTTTATACATTGAAATTTGGAAGAAACATAGCAGATATATTGGTGTACATGTGGTACAAATTTGAGATGTTGGTCCACTATACTTTCAAAACTATTCCTTGTGGAAGTTAAGGTTCCCGAATGCTCCTAAAATTAGTTTCAAACAAATCAACTTGGTACTTTTTCTATGACTTATTTTGTGTGATGTTTCAGACCTTGAAAATTTGCAGAGAAAATTGAGAGATCTTGGTGTAAATGTGGTACAAATTTTAGATTTTGGTTAGCTATACTTTCAGATATTTTCCCTATGGAAGTTAGGGTTCCTGAATGGTCCTCAAATCAATTTCAAACATATCATCTTGGAAGTTTTTCTATAAGTTATTTTCTAGGATGTTTGAGACCTTGAAAATTTTATGAGATATATAGGAGATATCTTAGTGTAGATGTGTACAAATTTTAGATTTTGTTTCGCTATAATTTCAAAGATATGCCTCGTGGAATTTACGGTTCCTTAATGCTCCTTAAATCAGTTTCAAATATTCCATCTTGGAACTTTCACTATAACTTAATTTATGGGATGTTTCTGACCTTCAAATTTGCAGAGACATAGGAGAGAGCTTTTTGTATATGTGGTATAAATTTCAAATGTTAGTTATCTATACATTTGGAGATATTCCCTATGGAAGTTAGGGTTCTTGAATTTTCTTGAAATTAGTTTGAAATAGGTTAGTTTGAAATTTTTACTAGGACTTCTTTTTTGGGACCCTTAAGACTGTGAAATTGTTTGGAGAATAGAGGATACATGCAAAAGTACATCAAGTAAAAATTTAAGAATAAAAAAAATTGGATACATGGAATGTTGTACAAGTTTATTCTTGGGAAGAAGCTCAAAAAATCAATCTTTGAAAAAGTTACCATTTGGAAATTTAAATTTTGGTCAAACCTGTTAGAGACGAAATTAGTGAGCAGAACTAGTGAAGGTGGAGGCAATGAGTAGAACTGATGAAGGCAGAAGCAACAAGTAGTCTCGATGAAGGAAGAAGTAGCAAGAAGATTTAGTGAAGGTTGGTGTAGCTCACAAAAAGATATTGGTGTCTCTTGCTAAGTTGGTGCTTAGCAGTGGGGATTTTTGTATCCATTATATTGGTGTCTACTCAAAAGAATATATAGGTGTCTCTTTATATGTTTGTGCTTAGTGGTCAGTATTGGTGTCTACAAATATTTGTAAGAGTAGGTTAGTTCCTACTAGAATTTGTACCAGTGGGGATTGGTGTCTCTAGTAGGTTGGTTCCTACAAATGTTTGTAACAGTAGGTTGGTTCCTACAAATAATTATAAATATATGTTTTTTTTTTCTTCCGAAAGGGTTTCCATATAAATTTCGTGTTCCATGTTATGCATTTAATATATCTCATATGTGATTATTGTCTTATGGTTGATGAATGTTTGAAAATTTTTAAAAATTTCTTATATTGATTCCCCACCCCCCATCTCAGTATAATTATTTTCTCAACAGTATCTCAGCTGAATTGAAAAATGACGGTCTTTATTCTAACACTTTATCTCTATATTCTATGCCTGCGAAGATCATTATGAAAAATCTCTTCGATCCCAACTTCAAATCTATTTTCCCCTTCCTCTTCCATATGCTATTCACCCAGTCGATCAAATCTTTCTGTGAAGGACATATTCCCATGAATTTACCAATAATTGCATGGTCTTTCATATATTGTATATATTTTCTAATCTGAGAAGAGGAGATATCATATCGAGCATTTTCGCTGGCCTTTTCCAAGCACCCATTTTTTAATCTATTTCATTGTCTCTATTTTCTCTCTTTGTGGATGATATGGTATTCATTGGTCACCTATTCCTTACCTACCCCCCCCCCCTTCCTAAGCCGATGGTATTTGGGTAGGTCTTCTTGTAACTTCCGTCTTAAAAACATTTCCTTGGTTCAGATCCCACGACCATCCTTTCTCTCCCTTGTCTTTATTCTATGTCGTTTGTCGTTGCTACCATATATTCCTACATTAGATCCCACCCAAAAAAAACCTACTACTAGTCCCAACATCTGTGTTGTTCAAGAAATATTAATAAAATCCTTAATGCTAACGTACTTTGCCTCCTCCTACACACCATAAACAAATCACTTTATAACTTCATATTTAGTTTAATTTTATTTTCTTATCTAATATATTCTTGTATTACCATATGTCACATATAATCATTTATTGGAGGGAAACAATAGTGGGTAGTGAAGGGAAGGTGATTGGAATCAACCACTTACAATTGCGTGGTCATTTGGAAACATGACATAGTAGAAATAATTCCCAATGACTAAGGAAACATAAGATAATAAATATGTTTTATGTTCCTTTCATTGATATAGAGTGCCTAAAATAATCAAGCAGCCATGAATCCCCAAACCATATCGTAAGCTAGTTCTTGTGTATGGAAACTTGAATAAGATTTTTGTGACCAAGTCTAGGTTCTTTCATGCACTTTTCATAGGGGCATGTGACCTCCTTTCATTACTTGATGACCTTGAGGGCTTCAACTAGTCAACAATCCTCTTGCAGGTGTGAACTATACTACCAAATGCAAACATGCCATGTTTTTAAGGATTCAAACTATAGTAAGGGAAATAGTATCTCCCACTTTCATTGACCCAACTCATGTCTCATAAAGGTGCATCAGGGTACGGACACAAATGGATTCTAAAAATTCGCAATATAACCAACTTGTCCATATTACAACGGGCCACATGATTACTTAATAAGTCAATAATGAAAGGCATTTTATGAGATAGTTATGGTGAATTAATAAATCCTATAGCCTGAGAGAGGAATTTTGAAATTAAGTTCACTATATGCAGTAATTAAAAACAAGAATACAATATTTTTTCATAAAAACAATGGGAAAATCAATCCAAACAAACAATTGTAGCGATTGTTGTACTCATTCACAAAGATATAATTCGCCTTAAAAAATTAATAGTTTTGGATTTGTTGATGAAGGAATACATCTGAATAAGACTTATAGATTCCTCATGTTAATACAAACTAAACATAGGAGATAAAATTAACTAGAATATTTGTTACTTTGAACTAAAAAAGGAGTAGTTAACGAGGTCGGACATGCGAAGTGTCAACTCCTTGTTGAGTACAAGAGAAATTACAGATCTCCCTCATACTAAACAATGCATCATTGCAATGTTTTATCCATAAGAGATATTTTACTTTCGATTGATTTATATATATATATATATTCAACTCCATGTTGAACGTAGAAGGAATTACACATCTCCCTCACACTATGGTGTAAAAAGTGTCTATTGGCACAATCATAGTTTTGATAAGTTAAAAGGTTAGGAAGGTCGGTATCTTAAGAAATATTTGAAATTTTGATTTAATATGGGTGTAGGTAATACATTTTAATATAAAGAGATTTTTATCTTCAACCCTCTTAGTGTCACAAAGATGACAACTTCTTTCAACTCACAAAGTTTTAGGAATTTTCCAATGCCTAGTTTTACTATGGAGCTTGTGAGAGTTTTTTCTTAGTTTAGCAATTTTGATTTTCTTCTTTATACTAGCCAAAATAGAGAAATATTTTTTATCTTCTATATTGGGGTCAATCACTTCCTTACAGTATATTATTTTTATTTTATCTTTCAATTCTTTATCCCACCACAATTTCTCCTTTAATTTACATATAATAATATTTTTAATATTATTCTTCTTTTGCAGAGTTAAATATTCCTTGATTCTACAATGTTTTATCCAATATATGACATATTTATGCCATCCCCATCTGAGTTGTACGTGGCTTTCATTAGAGTTTTAAGAACTCTTAGGAAGCATGTTGTCTTCCACGTTGTTTATCTTGTTCTTGTACATTAAGTACCTAGTCATAAATGTACTCTCAATGGGGGAAATACTCACTTCTATGAGGAGGATGTGGTAGGGTGTATTTCCTTTAATTTTGAGATTATAGGTTATAAAATACTTTTGGATTTGATCTGTACTTCTCGATGATTCTCTAGAGATGTTGCAGCCCCAAACTTCACAACCATACAAGATAACAAGATTGATGAGAGTCTCAAAGAGGAGTTTCTTATCATCCCATTTCCAAAGGCTTATTGATTTACACCTGTTTTCAAGTCCACAATAAGCTTTGCACCCTCCATTGATCCTTTTCTCAATTATATACTTCTAGTTAAGCTTGCGATGAATAACAATTTTGAGATATTTGTATGAAGTCGCTTTATCCAAGTTATTGTTGTCATACACACAATTAGTGTAAGTGATCATTTTGGTTTTAATTGTTATAACCTTTGTTTTTTCAGTGTTAATAGACATACCCATAATAAAGCAAAAATCCTTGAGAATTTATAGTTGCTTGTTGAGATCAAAGGGAATCCTTGTCATGAGAACAATATCATAATCACAAGGAAGAATGATGATGATTGTATTGTTTAGAGTTAAGTTCACACAACCTACAAGTCTTCCAAACAACCCTCTAACTTGTTGATGTATATACCAAAATGAGTAAGGGATATGAGACTACCTTTCTTAACTACTATATTACAATTAATTTCTTTCTATCAATGCTCAACATTCATAAACTTGGCAATAATGTTTTCCTACAATCTTATAGCAACAACTATTAACTTGAAATGGACTTTTAACTCTTTTAATATATTCCAAAAGTTAGTTGAGGATACATTATCAAAAGCTTGCTCTTTTTCTGTGACTTGTTACCTATACATCTTCTTTTCAAAAATAATTCCATATAACTTGACTAAAAAATTAATAAACCTTTTTAATAAAATTTCATCTTAATTATAATGAAACTTCAACCATATTTCAAAAAGTTTCTCAATTCAAAAGAAAAAGTATTTTGTGTTTTGGATAAAAGATCATGTTACTTCAAAAGAAAATTATATTATATAACAAATATCACTTCTAACATTTTTTTCTTACTTTCAATGTGTTTTGGATACAAGAGTATGTTACAGTCATCACTTGCAACCATTTTTCTTATTTATAATATGTTTCTACACAAAATTATATTAAAATAAGTTAATTTTATAGTTTGAAATCATGTAATTAGAAACATTACTTTCAACATTTTTCTTACTTACAATAATTTGTTAATGCAAAAGATTACAAAAATATCCATTTTTATCTTAAACTTTTAATATTACAAAGTTTTTAAATTCAAATTTATAGTTCTAATTCTAAAAAACATTTTTCTTACTTACAATAATTTGTTAATGCAAAAGATTACAAAAATATTCTTTTTTATCTTAAATTTTTAATATTACAAAGTTTTTAAATTCAAATTTATAATTCTAATTGTAAAATTTGTTTTAAAAAGTTGGAAAAACAAAATCAATTGACTATAATTTAATAATAATAATAATATAATTTTATGGTCACTACCAAACTAGACATCAAATTAGTGTATAAGACACTCTTGTTTGTCTACTAAAATATACATACACTATCCCTTCTAAATTTAAACTTACAATCTTTTAAAAAAACACATATTCTTATAAAAACAAAATCCTAATAAATTTAATATTTTTATTTTTTAATGTACGATGGAAAAATTAAAAAAAAATAAAATTAGAATTATAAATTATAAAGTACTGTGTGCTTGCTTATGAACCATGAATAAGCATCTGCCTGTCGCATTCAAATCCACTTTTTTCGGCTCTAATTATTTGTTTATGAAATGATTAATGGTATATACTCGATATACTTTGTGTGATGTGATATTGTGAATGAACAGATAACTTTGTAATGTGACTGAACATATTTTATAGAAGCATACTTTCAGTCTCACATTTACATAATTTAATATTTACATAGTTTAATTGAAATGGGAAGCTCTTGAGTGTCGGTATACAATATTTTTATTATTAAATTATATTGGTCATATATTTATTTAGAATAAGAGGTTATCATGTTTTTAAAATAATGGCAAAGACATAAAGTTCTTTCACTTTATAGAACTGGTTGAATGTGTAGTGCTGGATAAAATTAATAAATTAAGATATAACACTCTTTGATAAATTAAGATGGAACCCATATTTTTTTTATGTGTTATTTAAAAATACATACTAATTAGTATATTAGTATAAGTATGGTTCATTTAAAAATTTTGTTTATTTATTTTTCAAAATAAATTTTAAAATATAAATTAATTATTATAGAATTTTATTATTATTATTATTAGTGTAGATTTATATTTAATTTGAATTTATTAAGCATGATTGAAATCANTTAGTATATTAGTATAAGTATGGTTTATTTAAAAATTTTGTTTATTTATTTTTCAAAATAAATTTTAAAATATAAATTAATTATTTTAGAATTTTATTATTATTATTATTAGTGTAGATTTATATTTAATTTGAATTTATCAAGCATGATTGAAATCAATTTTTTTAATATAAATTTTTTAATTTATATGTTGTTATTTGAAAATATCTCCCCCATATTAAACTCTCCAATAACAAGCTACTCTATCCACAATTAATTTAATTTTTTTTCTTTATTTAATAGTTTGTTGTATTACCATATGTAACCTATAATTATTTCTTGGAGGGAAACAATGGTGAGTAGTGAGGGAAAGGTTAAAGGTGGAGGAGTGGTGGGCAGAGGTGGTTTGTCTCAAAACATTTTTCTTTTAAGGATTTGTGAGGTTTATCTTTACTCAAAGGATTCTCTACTCTCAAGTTTAAAAATACAATTGATTATCAAAGAGTTTTTGAGGAGGGTCTTTGGTTTTGGGATAGAGTGAGACTTTTTGCTACCTCTTAGTTTCCAGATTTGAATCCTTCCACTATGTCTATAACAAAGATATTAAATTGGGTTTGGCTCCTAAATCTATCTCTACATTTTTTAGCATCTAAAAGTTCTTCAAGATATTTGAAATTCTTCGTGCTAGTACATCAAAACAGATCTAGATTGGATTAAACTAGGTTTTCATATATGCAATTGAGATTGACATCATTCAAGGACTACTAGATAAGATGATATTACAATGAGGTTATCTTTGTTAGATTTAGACTCTTGATTATTACAAGAGGGTCTTTGGGTGTGGGTTTTGTCAACAACCAGGCATCCTTAGGTTATGAAATTTTTGTGAATGAGCATAATTAATACATCTCTTTTCAAAGATAAACTACCACAAATCTAATTAGTGTGTATTGCTTCACATATTGTAGTGTAACTTCTCACCATTTCATAAATATTAATAGAGTTTTTTCTTTCCTGTATTACTATCCTCTTTGCAATAACTCTGTTATTATTTAAATCTTCATTTAATTTTTAACATATTATCATAACATATTATCTATTAATGATATCAAAGCAATTTTCTCTTTATTTTTTTTTCATACATATTCATCATATTTTTTTTTCTCTTTATTTTTTAATGATATCAAAGTTATCCCTCTAACTCTAACTAACCAAGCCCGATGAAGATTTCCATAGTCTGGTAAAGTGGCCTCATGATGGTGGATGAAAACAAAGATGATGGAGCAGTAAGACATTCTATTAAGATGTTGATTCAGAAAACCCTGTCCATTTAATATTTAAGAAAATTGGTAAACACCACAGATATGACTCTCCACTCTTAAATCTTGGACTATATATTTGCAGATCAATGAAAAAGCCATATATTCCGCGTGTTTTTTTTAACGTTTTGTTGGTTTTCAAATGATTCTGCACGATATACAATGG
>JZKD02S0157036.1:0-23429 GCA_000966675.3 Picea glauca
ATAAGATAGATGCTCTCCAAAGGAAGGGCCTACCTGGCCTGAAGGTCATTAATGAAAAACTAATGACACTCCCTGATTACAAGAAAAGGTTGACTGAAGTGTCCAAGGATAATTCTAAGTTTGCAAGGATACAGGGAAGCATCACAGGCAAAGCTTTCATGGATGCCCTGCAGTTGGATATTAGTATCCAACATGAGATTAAACACATATTCATCATCAAGCCTACATTTTCTAAATATACAGACATGGATGAAGTGTATCGGAGATTGCTTAAAGTCACAGTGACAGGTCATATCAGATGGGAGGGGTTGTGTGATCTACTAGATTAGCAGATGAGCTGCCACGATCCAGTCACCTGTCCATTTAGAAGAGGTTGTGAAGGCACCTCGCCAACGGCCTACCCCATAAATTTCCGCATGCAGTTGTACTGAGTCATCAGACAGTTTTTGATTAGTTAAAGTAGTTAGACTAAAAATAGAATGAGCACGTCCTAATCAGTTATGACAGGAACGTTTGTAATTTGAATTATAAATACTTCGACTCTCGAAGTATTGGGGGTTGTCGATTCACACACCCTATTGCTATCAAACTGTACCATTTTTGAAGAGATCGGCCATTAATAAAGAAGAGGCATTTACAGGATTCTTGCGTATGTTCACTGGTGATGTTGATTTTCTAAGTCGAATGTATTGCTTTTTTTGTAATCATTTTTTTTTTCTGAATCTAATCTTTATGAATAGCGTTATGTCGCAGGATTTATCTTTGATACCTTGTTTCCTATTCTAAATATTTAAATGTTTGTCTTCTAATATATTCAATTAAGAAATTCTTAACTGCTTTTTAGTTGAAGTTATTTTCCTCATCTCTTCTTCCTTCCATAATTTTAAATTATTAAAGATCCAGTGAATGTATTATCTCGCCCTGTGAAGGTTTCCTTTGGCGTTTCTGGTTGTATCTAAGATCTGATGGAACATAGACCCCATAGCCGAATGGATGTGTAGACTGTCTCAACCAATTTATAAACCAGTTTTACAACAAAACATACTCGTGCCTTTACCTAGCCTAATATCTAAACTAAAAACAAAGCTAAATCATATAGAGATATCCCTCTCTGAAGCTGGAAGGGCTAGATTCCAGTTTTAAAAGAGGTTGGTTAAGGTTACCTTTGTAGATTTCTTCTTTTTCAACCTCTTGGAAATTTATCGAGTGCTAACAGTTCCTAGGAAAAACCTTTGGAATAGGTTGGAAGAAATAAAACTTCCTCTTGAGTTTAGGGTTGCTGCAATAAGGATGTATGATAAATTTCTTGCTAAGTTTAAAAACATGGAGGATTGATCAAAAGAGATTAACTGCAATATTGGAGTCAAACAAGGTTGTCCTTATCCCCTATCTTTTTGGCATATACATTGACAAGTTAGAAGATTGCTTGGAAAGAGCATGTTGTGTTGGCCCTACTTTCACTGGTATAGTCATCAATCTTATTCTTTATGCCTATGATATGATTTTTACAGCAAGGAGTCCCCATGATCTTGAAAACCAACTAAGAATCCTCAAAGAGTTTTGCTCCAATATGAGTATCACTGTTAATATTGATAAGACTGAGGTCATGATTATTAAATTCAATAAGATCACTTATGCTGCCTTAGTATATGAAAAGAACAACTTGGAGGAAGTGACTTCATACAAATATATTGGAATTGATATTCACCACAAGCTCAACTAGAATTATAGCATTGAGAAAATGATTATTGGGGGATGTAAATCTTATTATGGGCTTGAAAACAATTGTAAATCAACTGATCTTTAGAGTTTGGATAATAAGAAAATCCTCTTTGAGACTCTTGTTACACCTTTTATTCTTTATGGATGTGAACTATGGGGTTGTAGTATCTCTCGTGAATCCTCGAGAAAGATAGAGAAAACACAAAAGAATTTTATAACCTATAATCTCAAAATTAAAGGAAATACGCCCTATCCCATCCTCCTCTTAGAAACAAGCCTCTCCTCCATTAAGAGCATGACTATGAATAGATATGTAATGTATAAGAACAAGTTAAACAACATGGAAGAAAATAGGCTTCCCAAAATTGCTTCAAAATCGAGTCGTAACCACCATCGACTCAAGTGAGGATGGCATAAAGTTTCCCGATCTTGGATAAACTATTGGGGAATCATGGAATACACCATTTTGAATAATAAAGATACTATTAAAAAAATGGTCAAATCAAAATTTAAGGAGAAAATGTGGTGTGATAAAGAGTTAGAGGGAAAAAAAATTAAGGTATTATAAGGATGTAATCAACCCTAATATAGAATATCAAAATTATCTATTTGTTTTTACAAGTGTAAAGAAAAAAATAAACATTGCAAAGATAAGAACAAATTCTCACGAGCTCCATAATGAAATTGGGCATTGATCAATTCCTAAAATGCCATGGGATGAAAGAGTGTGTCACCTTTGTGACACTAAGAAGGTTGAAGATGAAAATAAATTTCTATTAGATTATCTAGATTATACCGAGATTAGATCTAATTTTCAAAATATTTGTCACACTACCAACCTTCGTAACCACTTAACTCAACAAAACTATGGTGATCGTGGAAAGCTTATTTTAATGTTTTTTGAGCACAAAAACAAAATTCTAAAGAATCACAAGTAATAACTTACCCTCTTAAGGTCTGATAGACCAATTCGGTCTTAGTGGACGTTAATCATCATCATCATCATTATTTAATAATTATAATTAATTATAATTAATTAAATTCATTTTAAATTATTAAATACGAAAATGAGATCATTAATAATAATGATTTTCAATCTTTGTCTTCCATGGTAACAATTTATATCCAATATTTCTAGGGTTGGACTATGGTCAATCAAAACTTTAGAGGCTAAAATTCATTATTTTCTTCTAAAAATAATTTGTTGATTTCTATTTTTTTCAAATTGTTAGCACCAGGAGTTGTTCTTAGACTGCTTTAAGAACAATCCCAATACCCATCAAAATATAAATGATTAAAATAATTTTATACTTGAGTGGATCAACAATATTGAGAAAGAAAGGGAGAGGGAAACAAACTATCCGCAGAGGCATTCCTTTGGGCATGGAGTCATAACACCCTACATATCTAAGGCAATCAAACTGTATACCAGATAAAGGTTTTATATAATTATGGGTAGAAGCATAGCGAATATTACAAAAGGAAGAACATCCATCACACATAGATCATTTTTGCAAATAGATAAAAGATTGCTTAAATAATAAAAAATGGTTCAATGGGAAAGCTACAACAAATCCTCTGTTGTTCATGAATCCATCAATCAATGGTAGATATGATTCTCAAAACCTAAAATATATTCAAGAAAGAGGATGACAAGAAAAATGGAAAACAAATTATATAATCTGATAAAAAACTCTCTTGAATCTTTAATGGCAGAAATGTTGATTAGAAAGAGGCCCTCAGGCTTACAAACAAGCAACTAAATTGCTCCTCCAACTCTCTCCTCTCTTGGATCATGAATCCAACCCTTTCTTCAAAAAAACCACTTTTATCTATAGTGTATCAATCTGTCCTACTCTAAAAAGGTTTAATTTCAAGTGGTTGAATTGGATTCCCTTTTCTCTAGGAGCTGTTACAACAAGGTGAAACAAAAAATCCACCTAGATCCTATTTTTTTGGATCTTTTCTATTGTGATAAATGCCTTTTGAAATTGGTCATGCTTCTTTATCTAGTGATGGAACACATGTCCCTCATTTCCAACTACCTCCTAGGAAACCATTTGAACCCCCTCAAATAAGTGGAATCCCTCCTAGAACTTGGATTTATGAAACTGTTAGAGTTTGCAACGAGGGTGTTTTAGGACAATTTGCAGCGCAAGTGCCACAAACTTGGAGAAATGAAGATTTTTAAGATCAAAGGGATTTCCAGGTGTCAAGTTGAACTTAGATAAGAATTTAGGATATATTTTCACATCAGAAGGCCATCTGCCTCAAGGAGTTGCCTGCAGTAAAGCCACATCATCAAGTTGTTAAGGGTTGTTCTAAACATTGCCAACATCTTCCTGGAAAATTACATTTTGTTTACATTCTTGTTGTACACCTAGTGCCATGCCTTTCTCAGGCATAGAATCCTATGAGGAATTTAGGTAGCGAATTGTAAACAAGTTTTTTTATGTTTTGTTATTTAACCACATATTAGAATTATTCCTTTACATTTATTTGGTCGAAGGTATCCCACCACTTGCAACTAAAAATAACACATTGAAAAGATGAGAAGTCCACTTGCATGATCTATTGTATCTTTCAAATGTAACCTACCTTCCCCTCTATTAGGTTTTGATCACGATGACTAACACAACAAGATTGGTTGAACCCAAACTCCACTCCAAAATCTTTTGTGATGTGTCCATCATTGGCATCCTTAATAGGAAAATTATGTCCATATTCCCACATATATGGGAAAAAATGTACCCCTAAAAATGTGAACAAAAGACAATGTCATATGTCTAATAACTTGAGCATTAATAAAATCATAATACATGTTACAATTCAAATGTGCAATATTATACATTGAACGTGGTACTTAGAGATGTTATTAAAGAGTTTCTTAACTTAATCCCTATGTCTAGTGCATCCAACTCTTGTCCATGTGGGTTACAACTAGAAACAACATATTTCTCTTGTATCTCATCAACCACCCAACTGTTGGAACAATGTTTTGGCATATTTTCTTTTAAATGATCAGGATAAAGAATTATTATCCTATTCAACCATATCAATACTTTTTTTTCACTATCCCATTTCCTTATTTTCTCTTCATACAAAGTGGCCCATGACCGTGTTGCCTCCGTGTTGTAGAGAACAAATTTGTTAATGGCTTCAAGTTGAAATTTCATTTATGTATACAAGAAATTAAAATGAATAGCATGAGATAAAATATATATTATGAACTTTAGTGTAAATAGTTTCTCTGTACAAAAATGAAAAAATATAAGTGACTTAATCTTTATCATGCACCTTTTTTCGTTCATTTGGTGTATCTTCCCTTCCCTTTTCCCCTAATCCTATTATTCATCCCAAACCACTACACTAGGTGTATCATCAATTTGCTTGATGTACTCACTGACATAATAGAACAACTCATATAATATGCACCCCTCCTCCATAGAGCCCTCTAATTTTTCACTTTGTCAAACAAACCCCCTCAATTGTTTCATGTACCTCTCTAAGAAGAACATCCAATGACATGATCACATCCCATTTGTTTCAAACTCATTAGGTAGGTGAATTAGAGGAAGGATTTTCAAGTCCATAAAACTTGTGGGCAGTTCCTTCTCAAACATACAAAAAATCTCAGTTACCTCTTGATGCCATTGTGGAATGCTATCCATATTAATCTCCTTTGATGTGATCCATTGTACAAATCTGGATAATTTTGATATTCCACATCGTAGGTCCATGGTAAGTCATGTTTCACACAACCACACATGAGTAATGGATAATGACACTACAAAATAAACACACATCATTAATTTCCATAAAATGGTTAGTGCATATAATATTTTTGTCCATACTATAGAAGAAGAATCATGTATTTGACATACATACCCTTATAAGGTTTGAATGGTCATGTGATTTCAACCCTGACGAATTCCCCTCTACAATGAAGCAATGTCATAGACTAAACCCATATAAAGAAGGTTCCTTCACACCCAATGTAACATCATTTTCCATAGAAATATCATCTTTCTTCAAAATCCATGGGACATCACCTTATTTAAACAACAAAGAGGGACCAACCCCTCATATAATTTATTTTCTTGGCCAATGTATCCTTTTAGTATTTGAAGCAATAAGACCTATTCTAATAGCCATTGTGTCACTTTTATTTGATGATATGTGCCTCCATAAAGAAGATGNTGAATGGATTTTTCCCTTGTGATCTTGGTTCATGATCACTTAATATAAAGGCTAAGTGAAAGAGATAACGATCTCTCCTCAGTGACAAGCACACAAAATCTAAAGGAAATAATTACTTTAATTCGGAGAAATTAGGGATAGAGAGGAGAAAATAAGATGCACCTTGTTCTCTCGTTTGATGTCGATCCCTTCTCCAATTCTTTAGATAACTCTTGATATTCCATTAGAGTTAACCTACAATATAGATACAAAACTAGGGTTGCGATGAAAGTAGTTGTGCAATCAAAACCATGTGCATGTTATATGTCAAATTCAAAGTAATCATAAAGATAAACATACATTGAAGAAAAAATATGGGAGAAAACAAACTCTTTTATTATCAACAAGTGGAAATGGTAAGTTACAACCTTGTCCATCCTTAGGTACCATATTGAAGCCAACTATCTGGGTTCCTCCGGTAATCCTTAAGAATCAACTCAACCAATGTATTCTTCCTTGAATGAATCTGATAGGGATAAGGAGACACCTTATAGTCACATAAAGTGAGAAATAAGATTTCAAAAAGGAGTTTCCAAATTACAGGGGATGCTTCTCAAAGAATTATAGGGAAGAGAGGCTTTCTAGATGATGGTAGCATACATTTTCACCAAGGGACTTGTGTACCCTCCTAAACTATCTCCCCTAGGAAGATTCTCGTAAACTAACTCATTATCTCTCCTAGGAACATGCTTATAAGTAATGAACTAAAAAGAATGTTCGAGAAGATGTACCCGAAGGGAAAAATGTGATAACACTCAATATGGAACTTGATACACACCATTCAATTGTGAAACGGCCAATTTTTAATCCATGAACACTTGGAGGCGATTAATTCCATTTTACAATACATCTCACAAAAGCTCGATAATAGTGCTATACTCAGAAACATTGTTAGTAGTTTCTCTGATACACACACCTCTAGCAGACACTATCTAACCAGACAACGAATAGATCAACCAAGTAGTGGATGGTAGGTGTCAAGTATGGTGACTGGAACCATTCGTGAATATGAAGTAAATCAACTATTCCTTGGGCATCTACAACACAACAGAGGAACATAAATCAATAATGCAACAAAGGGAGAAAAAACATAAAAAAAATCTACGTACAATATAGACAATAAAATACAAGAGTGCTAATGCTCAAACCCTCAGGCCTAATTATATTACTTATTTAGGTAGAGCCCATTTATGGGCTCAGACAACAAATTTCCTTCAAAATATATGATCTCAAAGGATCATTTCTCTAAAAATCATCGCACGACACAAGGGTCGAACCACATGGGGTTGAACTTTCCTTCCCTAAGGCATCCTTGTCTTGGTCATAGACCAAAATAAAATCTCCCTCGAATAACACCCTAGGATGGACAAACTTATTGTAATGGGAATTGAATTGTTTCTTATTCACTTCATTTGCTAAAGCTACAAATGAATGTTACTCATCAAGATTTTCAATGTAAACTACGTTTTATTTGAGCTGAGTCATGTCTGGAAGGCACTCGATTGTTTTTTTAATTGAAGGAACTTCACATTCAATAGGAAAAAATGCTTCCACTCTATGAAATAGTTGGAATGATGAGAAACCAGTGGAATTTTTGACTGAGGTTCAGTAAGCCGATAAGACCAGGTAAATCATCAAGTGCCAGTTCATTCGAGTTGAATGAATCATTCTTTTCAGTATCATTTTTAATGACTTATTCATAGCTTCAACGTGACTATTATCCTAGGGATAGTAAGGAGATGAGTGTTCCTTCCTAAACCCTAGTTTCGATACTAATTCCGACATCATGTGGTTCCGAAAGTAACTTCCATGGTCATTGACAATCTCTATTGGAAATCCAAACCTAGCTATGATCTGATTGAATATGAATTGTGTAGTTGTATCCCCATCATTAGAAAAAGTTGGCATAGCCTCAAACCACTTAGTAAAGTAGTCGACGACTACAATCATGTAATGATGCACCCCGGCCGAATCTGGGTGGCATGTCATAAAATCTACCCCTGACATGGTGAAGGGTCCAACAGTGATGACAGAAAACATTGGAGATAGATTTGCACACATTTTATTAATTTGGCATGGATGACATTTCTTGACCGCTTCAACACAATATTTAAATATCGTAGGCAAAACGTATCCCACATGAATTTTTTTTTGGGCTGTTTCCAACCCAGATAAGTGACCACTACATCCTCCACTATGGAAATCGTTCAAAACCACCTCCTCTTCTTCAAGAGTTAAGAAACTTGAAAGGATCGATTCCACCCCTCACAGATACAAAATGTCAGTGATAATGAGGTAGTTATTCTCCATATGATGGTTCCTCTGTCTCTCTTCTCTCGAGCAGTTCGGAGGGAACGTCATATTTTGGAGATATATAAGGATATCCTCGTACCACGAATCAGACGAAGAGATGAGGAAAATGTGCTCATATGGAAATGATTCTGCCATATTTCCTTCCTTGTTCTCTACCAGAAAATATGACATCATCTCAACGAAGAATAAAGACTTCATAGATTTTTCAGACCCAAAGTCCAAGATGAACTATTGAAGCACAACAATCCACTTGTTGTAATTGCCACCAATAATTCTCCTAGTCAAAACATATTAAAATGGATTGACCATGGAGATGGAGGTTGTCTTTCGTAATATAATGTAATGTCAGAGTCATTTGGAAGCATGAAAATTTTCCAACACTAGTTTCTCTACATGTGAATATCTATGTTCAGGACCCATGAGAGCATGGCTCAAGTAATATATGACATGATCTTGGAGCTCATCATCTTTCTGAACTAGAACCATGCCAATCAAAGACTCGACTGCTTCCAAATACAACACGTAGTATCAATTGTAATTAGGGTGACTCAACAAAGGATTCGAAACCAATTCTTTCTTAAAATCATCAAAAGAACATTGTGCAGCTTCATCTCAATAGAATGGGACCCCTTTCTTCAAAAGGCACATAAATCCCTTTTATATGTTATCATAGTTTGGGAAAAAACACCTGAGGAAATTTTCCTTTCCTTGTAGGCTCTGAAGTTGTATGACTGTATGCATGGGATGAAACTGAGTTATTTCCTCAACCTTCAAGGGGAAAACCATGATCCATTTTTTCAAAACGATGAATCCAAAAAGAGAACTAGAGTTCACACAAAAATAAACTTGTGTGGATTCAATTGGATCCTATAGAAATGACACAATTTGAAAAATAAGCGGAGGTGTAAGAGTTGTTGGGCCCTCTTATGCAAGCGAGTTGTGATATCGTCTAAGTATGCCTCCACTATGTGCTTTAAGTCATGAAAGGAAAACATCATGGCCCTACTGGAATGTTGCACAACCATTTTTAAGACCAAATGACATTTTTGTGTAAGAGAACGTACCCTAGGGACATATGAAGGTCATTTTGTGTTGGTCTTCCGGATGAATTTCAATTTGGTTGTAGCTGGAAAAACCATCCATAAACGAGAAGATTTCACTCCATGCACACTCATCCAAGATTTGATTAATGAATGGTGTCAGGAAGTTATCTTTAGGTCACTCTTTATTCAAGTACCTAAAATCCATGAAGACACAGATTGTACCCTACTTATTATCCACAAGAATAGGGTTAGAGATCCATTTTTTCAAAGTAAATAGGTAGATAAATCCTCCATTACACAACTTTTCAACTTCCTCTTTTATTGTTTTTGCCTTTCTTGGGTTCACAGGTCTCAACTTTTATTGAACCGGTTTTACATTTTCATAGGTTTGAATCTCATGTTGAACTATTCAAGGATCAATGCCAGGAATTTCCTCATAAGACTATGCGGACAAATATGTAAATTCCTTAAATAGTGTTGTATGTTGAGTGATCTCATTATGTGAGCATTCTTCTCCAATAAAGACATTTTTGATAATTTCAAGATTCCTAGATATGTTGTCTTGGATCATCTCCAATATGTTAGCCATGTTTCCTTCATCATAGACACCATATCTAGCTAAGGGATTGACTACTTCATCAACACTTCCATCAAAGGTTGACTTGAACTCTCCACTCGCAACTCAACTGAGTTCAGGGAGGAAATACATATGATGATGCAAATCATCCCATGAGCTTTCATCTCTGACCATTTCCTCGATAATTGCTTCATCCGAACGAACTATGGTATTCAAACAGTCATAGGAGCTTGGAGATGTTTTAGCCCAAATAGGCTCATGAAAGTGATAATCCTCCTCAGTGACTATTGGATTTTGATCTGGGTTTTTCGTGGCTTGTTGAATGGCTTGATAAGCTATTTCAGCTGCAGCAAAAGGTTTGGCCATCCCAACATGATCTTGAAATTCAACCACATCGGATGGTGAGGGAAGGGTCCATGGGTCATGTGTATATGTCGTTCTAAAAAAAGAAACACTATTAACCAGAGTAGCACGAACGTATGAAATTGGTGCAGTAAATTCAAAATATACCATAAGCGAAGGGTACATCCCACAACCGATGCTCTCAGTGGCCTCTTGAGAGTTTTCAATCCAAGGGACAATAGTCCCAAGATTAGTTGTTCCGTCAGAAAGGTTGGATGCCACATGATAGATATTCACGATTCTTCCCTCATGGGGAAAACATATGATCCAAAAAACTATCGAAATGATAACCTTCATGGCATAAGTCCAACTTCTTCCTAACAAGAGATTATATTCGAGCGGTGCATCGAATACTTCAACCTCTATGAAAAAAATATTTCCCCCTAGTGTGACCGGACATGAAGGAATCATACCATGTGGTCGAAATGATTTTCCTTCAAAGGCAGTCAAGAGTGTAGGAGAAAGGGTAATTTCAGGAGAATCAATGGCTTTCCATCATGACAAAGACATCACACACATGGAAGCTCCTTCATCAATGAATGTTATCTTAACTAAGATATTGTTGAAAAAAAAAACAATCTGAAAAGATACATGATACAAAATGCATGGATTCACATCAATAACATCAAACTTCATAACAAGCTGAATAAAAGAATTTGCAGCTCCTATTATAGACAAAAACACAGTGTTTTGTAAGGGTAAACTTTGGAGAACCTACAAAGTAGACATTGCATGAGTCATCTGATCCAAATCCTCCACAATTGAATAATTGGTAGCAGATCATGCATTATGGTTATGTGTCATCCTTTTATAAACGCCCTCAGGTATGCATGGCATTGCCTCTTTGTCAAAATTCTCTATATGGAGAGGGGAATCATCATGTGAAGTATTCTTACCCTTCTCATTCAAATCTTGGTTATCATAATTCTGAGACCTAGTTGACAAATCCACATCCTTTATCTTTGAATTGATAAGAATGTTTACAGTTCCATGATATCCGTTAGAGGGGGGAGCACTTGAAGTGCCCCCTTGTGGGTTGAAGTTGGAAGAACCAAATTGCAAATTATCCCCTTACAGAAAATGGTTCTTCAACACAGTAGGCGAATTGTATTGATTCAATTTGATAAGCCGCTAGGATTCTTCCATTCCTGGGCATTGATGTGTAAGGTGATCATCATCACAAATCTTGCAAGGAAACTTCACCTTCCTTTTCTCACCCTTGTACCTCTCAACATTTTTATCTGACTTTTTCTTATTCATCCCACCATCTTTCTTACCCTTGCCTTTTCTTTTCTCTCTGGTTTGTTGAGTACACTTCAAAGTCTTCATTTATAGATAATGTACATTATAAGTCTGGGTAGCGGGGGTGTTCGATCCATTGGCTGCACTGGCCGCTAGTTGTTGGATAACAAGTTTTTTCATCTGGCTAGTGGCCAAATCTACATATTTTGACTGAGAAGAACCCACTATACCATGGGCATGTTGGTTGGACATTGGATTTGCTAATTCTAGAGTATATTGTGATGTTTTTAGCATAATATCATAGAGCATTCCTAAATAAGAGTATATAAGCTCTAATTTTTGCACTTGAAATATTACTTATTACTCTGAAAACACTCCCGAATTTGTGACGTCGTTCGAAATATAAGGGAGTATGGATTCCAGGAACCATTTGAGGAGGAAGTCTGGTGGAACCATATCCTTAATTAGAATCTTCCTTGTTCTCCATTACTTAATGTGATCGGAAATGTGCGTGGCATTTTCTTGTACAAAGTTAGCTAGCAATTTTGTATCAACATTGTACCGGACAGGGAGCTGAAAGTATTTAAAAAAAACCATGTCTAAATCACCAAATGTCGAGTACTTCCCCCTCTTGAGTTAAATATACCATTTGGAAGCACTTCCAGTGAGAGTACAATGAAACAAACAAAATCTAATTGAACTGTCATTTAACGAGTTGGATGAGCACCTCAAGTAGAAAGTCATCACATGGTCCCGTGGGTCCTCAAAATTTTTCCCTTCAAATTTTGGAATGTTTGAAGGTAATTTAGTCAGGACCACAGGCCAACTAGGGTCATGATGAATAATATCATTCATCAACTTGGACAAATCTGGAAAATGCAAAGTTTTCATAAACAATAAACTAGGTCGCATCATTTACTAATGAACATCCTTAGAAGAAGGTCTTGGGTTTTAACTAGCACCAGGTTTCCAGAAAGATTTTTCTATCAAACTAGATCTTGGGATAAAACCTTGTGGCCCATGCTTAAATGGAGGAAAACCTCCACCTATATGGTTCCTAAGAGGAAAAATTGGATTACCTCCAGTGGACCCCCCATGGTAAGGAAACAATATTGGAATGGGGGTGGAATGAACGAGAAAGGGGTTTCCCCCTTGCGAAATCCCTTGAAATGGATTCCACTATCCTTGGAGAGGGGTACTCCCCAAAGGTGGCCCTAGCAAGGACAAAGGTCCTTACCAGGGGGGAAAATGACTTTGGAAGGGTTTTTGCCCTTCTGACACTATAGACGTGTTGACAAGGTTACTTCTGAACCCACCATAAAGTGTGAATGGGGTTGATGTCGATGGCATAATAGATGACTAATATATTCTACCCATAGAGGCACCCTATCCCCATGTGGGCTTATGACCAAAAAATGGAATAGTTCCACTTTCGATGAATGGAGATGATGAAGGAATGTGACCTCTACCCAAAGAGAAGGATTGGTAGGGAGATAAAGTTCTCCCCATACCAACATTTGATGACTGGGACGTTGTCTTAGAACTCGCTAACACATTCAACATGTCCATCGACAACATTCTGTAAGAGAAAGAATTTATTGTCGACGTAGAGGATGCAGTTGCACTCGAAACATGAGTGGGATAGAAAATAGACGAGGAAATACTTATAGTTGTCGAGTTGAAGGTGGAATGAACCACATTTTTCATTTGAGTCAACATACTAGGATGGAGTATCCCCGTGGTAACTATATCTGAGGTGGGAGTTGTAGGGGCTCCCTACCATGACACTGGTGAAGTGTTATCCATAATGGCCCAACGAAGAAGGATACTATCAACAAATTTCAATCCTGGAGGAGGGACTCGTATGAATGAAAACAAGAAAGTCCAAGGTAACAGAGAATAAGTGTGAGTAAATTATTCAGCTCCAATATCCTCAGAGATTACCTCTTTCGGTTCTAAGACATTGAGTTCTGGAGAGTCATGGTCTACTATCTCAGTTTGACCAATCGGTATGAAAGTGTTGGACTGATCAAGATGATGCCTTTTTGAAGGTGGGTAAAAATTATTTCTAATCTCTTCCTCAGGAAGAAGCCCTTGAATTTTCTCGATCTTTGAGGTGGTAGGTTGGCCATTTTGAGTGTTTAGCTCTTGGTGAAAATAGACTCACCTTCATAAGGTTGAACTACCTTCACCAAACACACCACTATAAATCCCTAAAGACAAGACAGACACAAACAATTTTTTAAAGATTTCAACTCAATTTGATTAAGGCTTGGGACTAGAAAAACAACAAAGTGGGATCATGCCCTTATGGACGAAGGAACAAGTTGATTAATTCTTGTGGAACAATGAACAAAGGTATGAGAAGAAGTTATCCTGACCTCTACAAATCATCCTTATCTAGTGTAAGTACCCACTCTTTGTGGGGCACCCATCAATAGTACTAAAGTGTGTGATTCAAAATCTTCCCTAGGTACTATGAAACACCCCCGTAGTCACCTTGTGATACACCTAGGAGGATCAACTATGGTTACCAGCTCATAGTCGGTTCCCAGGGGGTACAGTTAATAGTCAGGATAAAAGATGTGGTTAGTTTAACAAATCCTGAAGCCTCAAAAGAACCTCCTCTCATGAAGGAATGGGTACAATCAAAACCCGCAATACATAATCTTTCCACTAAGCTCGATCCAACTCTGGAGGGGAATCTCCTTGGTGATTCCTTATGTGACCTTGTGTTTAACTCCTCTGTTAGATAATCTTAAAGACCAACCTATACGAAAAACTAGGTTCTATACTCCCTATCTTAGACACTTGTGTTTTTTTATTGGCATTGGAGAAATTTACTCTCCAAGCTATGCCAAGGCACTAGCCTAAACTTGTTTGTTCACGCTAGAAAAATGGAAGTATCTAATAAATTTTAGTTATGCATTCATTTTAATAGGTTTTTTTTACTCAAAAGGGGTGAGGATCAAACTTTGGTGATGTTTAGACCGATTCCAAAATAAATGCAATATAAGAACACAAATTCAGTTTCTTCAAATGAAAAATGATGCAACGAATGCTTATGAAGCAATTTTTTTTTTTAGATTAAAACAAAAGTTTGAGTGCAATATTTAGAACCCCTTGAAATGAAAATGCATACAATAATGCAAAACTTTTACTATTGGATTCTTTTGTTTTTTAATAAAAAGGTTACGACTACCCAATCATAATGCAACTACCTGAATGCTAAGTAACTACCTCTTTTATTGAAAATATGAACCAAAAGGTTTCAATAAATGGGAAGCAAACAAAAAGGCATATTTTTGTTTTATATTTTTCGTTTACAAAATAAAAATAAGCATATGAATGCATTTTTTTTTCTTTTTGAAACAAGGAAGAAAGAAGGAAAAAAGATAGAAAGTGTTCAACCAAGACACCACTAAAAAGATATTGAATCTGGATATGCAAAAAAACAAGGATATTCTTTCAGTCTACCTAAGAAACCTTATACTAAACTATCTAAGAAAATATTTTAATCTTTTCTGTACATCAAACATTCATAACTTAAAAGAGAGAAACAAATAGAGACTTAGGATTGTCTTGGTGACTGATAAAACCAAGCATTCAACCCAGGGAGGAAGAGAAATATTTTAAAAAATTCAACTTCACACAGGTATGCAACTATTACTAATGAAAATCGTGGATATTTGTAGGATGTAGAAATGAAACTTGCGGATGCACACGGGCTATAGGGATGAAACACACGAATGAAAAGGTAAGGTCATAAAATAAAAAAGGGTCGCTCAAAAACAGAGGGCTTCAGGACTTAACAACAGGTCCTCTAAGTCTATAAGACTCTATGAAAGACTAAAAAACTAACAGAAAAGGACAAAGAAAGAAAGCAAGACACCTAAAACAAACTCACCGAGCTAGGAGTATCCCCAGTGGAGTCGCCAATTCTGTTGAAGGGATTTTTCCCCTGTGATCTTGAGTCATCATCACAACAGAGAAAGAATAAGTGAAAGAGATAAAAATCTTCCTTGAGTGAAAAGAACACAAAAAATAAAGTAAATAACTACCTTAATTAGGAGAAAGTAGGGATATATAGGAGAAAATAAGGTGCACTGTGTTCTCTCATTTGATGTCGATCCCTGCTCCAATTCGTCGAAGAACTCTTGATCTTCCTCTAGAGTCAACCTACAAGATAGATACAAAACTAGGGCTGCGAAAAAAATAGATATGAAATAAAAAGCATGTGCATGTTATATGTCAAATTCAAAGTAAGCATAAACATAAACATACATTGAAGACAAAATCTAGGGGAAAACAAATTGTTTTATTATCAGTAATTGGAAAAGGTAACTTACAACCTTGTCCAGCCTTAGGCACCGTCTTGAAGCTAAATGTCTGGGTTCCTGCGGGAATCCTCAGGAATCAACTCAATTGATGTAATATTCCTTCAATGACTCAGATATGGATAAGGAGACACCCTATAGTCACATCAAATGAGAAAGAAGATCTAAAAAAGGAGTTTCCAGAGTACAAGGGATATTTCTCAGAGAATTATAGGGAAGGGAGGCTTCCTAGATGTTGGAAGCATAACTTTGCACCAATGTACTTTTGTACCCTCCTTATCCCTCCATGATTTTTTTATATCTTACCAAAGAGGCTTCAAGAGTTGAATTCCATTGTGTATGGGAAAGGGTCATTGGGGAACGATACCAACCAAAAAACCAGCCCGAAAACACAAGATTATTTTATTTTGCACCAAAATTGAGGGCATCCATGAGTTGTAGTGAGGAAAGTCAGGATGCTCACATGTTTCACTAGGAAAACCCATGGATATGCTCTTAAGGCATGTTTTTTAAATGATTTTAGAGAGGACCTTTAGGAAAAATCCTAGGAAGCATTGGGAAAGGGTTAGACCATGGAAAAAATGCATAGGTGTGGAATTTTGTGCTATAACAGGGAGAGACAATGAATGAGAGAGAGGGATGGAGGTAGGGAGAGGAGGACATAGAGAGAGAGAGGGGGGGCGTAGAGGGGGGAGAGAGAGATGGTGGGGGGGGGTAACCTATATTCCTAAAGTAAGAAGGAATACAGGTTACCTCCATCCATGGCTATGCTCAATTGTAGGCTTTGTACTTAATCCTTGAATTTATCAAGCCATGTATCCTATATACGATAAATGGTTGTTAAATTTGTTGGGATTCACATAACTCTTGGATCACTTATAAGTCAAGCATGCCACCCTTGAAACATTGATAATTGTTTGAAACGAAAGGGCCTTTGAATCCTTGGAATTATAGGCATGTGCCTCAATATATTATGAGGAGGACCATGTTCCTTACCCTTATTTTCTAATTTTTGGTACCTATCATGCCCACATTCTGGACATATCTCGTTTTCCGCATATTTGTTTATGTATAGAATATACTACTTTGGACATGCATGGTACGATATGTACTTAACATCCAACATTTGCAACATTTTCTTTTCCTCTACACAACTATTGAGCAAGGGATCATCTCTCAGAAGTACCTTATCTTTGAGTAACATGAAATTATTTGGAAATAGAAATGCACGCCGTCATTAAGAATGCATAAAATCAATTGTTGTATTCCTTCATTAGGGGAATTAATGGTTAGTCACCTCAAAATTCCTCAGAACATGTGTTTGACATACCATATATTTCTTTCAAGTTGCATAGTAACATTGTTGTCCCTAGTTGGGTAGACCTTAACCCATGTGAAAAGAGAGGGGTAGTGGAAGTATATTTGAATCTTTTGAAGAAGGTATTGAAGATATCAATGCCATCCTCTATTTAATCTTACTGGAATTCATGCAAAAACATTCCCTCCATGGCTTGGGTATCCTATAACAAATCATCCATACCAACATGTGTATCATTTCCTTCGTCCCCAACATGTGAAAAACTAGTATTATTGTAGACGTGTTGAATTGGTGACTTGGGAAGTAGTGGTAATTGAATATATCGGTGATTCAACCATGCTTGGTTTGGTTTCTCTACGATATATGCCTATTTAATAGAAATCTTGTGACTTGACATCGTATTGGGGTGCAATGGTAGGCAATAGACGTGTTGGTCTTCGTGAGAATATTGATTATACAGTATTGAAAATTACATAGATAATGTTAGTAACACAATTCATTTAGTATGTTCAAACGTTATACCAAACATTTATTACAAGCATGGAATATTTTTCCCAACAATCAAAATGCAACCAACCACTTTATAAAACAAATGTCAAATTAAGCAATTCATTTACATTAGTTCCATTGAAAATCCAACAATACAATTAATCAGTCATCATTTTATTATTCCCCAAGGGGTTTTTACCTAAAAGAGATCTAATTCACATTGTAATACCATTAACCCATGTTGTTTGTTGGAATATGGCATGCTATAATTGATAGGGTAAAGTATTTTTCCATTTTCATCAAACATCTTCGTGTGTTATCTTTCTCTTGATAAGAGGTTGCAAAATTTTGGGACTAATGGAATATCTTGTGCATTCGAAATCGATCTTCAATCATGATCCTGTAAAATTCAATGAACAATTATTCAACTACATCTGCATACATAACATATAATATGGCACAAATAAATTATAGACTTACTACAATTAGCGGGAGAGAACTTAAAGGACTTGCAATGATATGGAATGAGCTAGAATATAAAGAATTGACCATTTGATATTATAATCCCCTTTTTCTTGCATTTGAGAAAAAATCGTCATATTGGGAATCATAAAACAATACAAATTCAAACAAAATTTCGAATAACTTTTATAGGTTAACAGTGTGATTCATTATATCACGACTGTCAGGAAATGAGATACACTTCCACACTAAACATAGAAGAGGAGAAGAAGATTTAATTAAGAAAGTAAATGACAAAGCAATCACACAATCACACAGTACACCAATCACACAGTACACTGGTTGTCCTAAAATTCATCGATTACATGCATTAACCTAGATTAAACTTTACAACCTTACAAAACACCTATTTATAGGATTTACAATAGGAAAAAACCTAAATATTGGTGCCCAAAAAATGGTTACATATCCATGCAGATCATTAACTACAAATATCACAAATCTCAGGATTTTGTTATAGTTGGCTCCAGGTCAGAGTACCATTCGACTACTAGTCAACCTTCATTCGGTCTCTAGTCGGTCATCTCATTCCCTCACCTTGATCTCTTGTTGGTTGAATTGTCATCGAGATCTTCGAATTTGAACTTACCTGGTCAACTCACCTCGAACTCCAACTTGTTTTCGATCCACCTTGACTTCGACTATTAGTCGATTCACCTCGACTAGACTTTCACTACAAAGAATATAACAACCCTACATTCTCCCACATGTTGTATTCTTTGTTTAAACTAGACATTCCTGAACTGTCGTTCATAGACCCAAGGCAACAATGCTCATTGCCTCTTTGCACCAGGAGAACCTGACAAAACTCACAGACTTGGTCAATGAGTTTGCTATGTTTTCCAATGTGTCTGCTTTCTCCAATAGAACCTTGTTACTTTCCACCACATCTCTTATGAAATTGTATTATATGTCAATGTGCTTAGTCTTTGAATGATAAGTCGGGTTATTTTCCAGAAATATTGCGCTTTGACTGTCACAACTCACCTTCATAGCTCTTTGATCAAACCCAATACCTGAACACAATCGTTGCAACCATATTGCTTCTTTTATTGCATGAGTGGACTCCATGTATTAAGATTTTGTTGTTGACAAGGATACAACTTCCTGTCGCTTACTCATACAACTTATTTCTCCATTGAACATCTTGAAGACATATCCATTGTTCGACCTCCTTCGATCCAGATCTCCAACCCATTTATCGTTGAAAAAACCATGTGGTTTTAATTTACCATTGTCACCTCCAGGTATTCCTTGGTAGCATATAACATAGTCCTTTGTGCCAAAAAAATACTTGAATACTCTCTTGACAATTTTCCAATGATCCTTTCCAGGTGTCGACATGTACCTTCTCAACACTCCCACTACATGGGAAATTTCCGATCATGTGCATAACATCACATACATTAGACTACCAAAAACAATCGCATAGGGAACATGTTCCATATCCTCTATTTCTTCCTCTATCTTCGAAAACTATTCAACAGTAAAACTTGCTCCCACAGGGATTGGCACCTTCACTAGTTTGCAATACTGCATGTTGAACCATTTTAGAATTGTTTCAATATACTTCATCTAATTCAACCAGATGTTTCTAGCAGGCTGATCTCTCTTAATATCCATTCCCATAATGAAGTTAGTTGCACCAAGATCCTTCATGTACAACTTGGAGGATAGCTGCTTCTTCACCTCCTTTATTGTGTCCTTTTTGTTTCCAATCTACAACATGTCATCGACATACAAAGCTACATATATGAAATTCCCACCTTCTTCCTTGGAATATTTGCAGTGAGCATCTTTGCTTCTCACAAATGCCAAAATAAGGATGTATGTGTCAAAATTCTGGTACCACATCCTTGGTGATTTATTTATACCATAAAGGGATGTTTTTAGTTTTCACACCAACTCTTTCTTTCCTTTTACTACAAATCCTTCAGGATTTTTCATGTAGATTTCTTCTTTGAGGTCCCCATGTAGGAATGTTTTCTTAACATCCATATGTTCTATTTCCAAATTGAATGTTGCAGCTAGATACATTAGTACTCTAATGGAAGTTATTTTTGCAACAGGGGAAAAAATCTCATCAAAGTCGACTCCCTCGACTTGGGAATAACCTATCACTACCATTCGATCTTTGACCTTCTCGACTTGTCCTATGACATTCTTCTTCTTGAATACCCATTTTCTACCAACGAGATTTCTTCCACTAGGTAGCTTGAATAAATTCCATGTCTCATTTTTATGCAAGAATTCCATCTCTTAGACCATGGCATCCTTCCATAGTTTACCCTCTATCGAGTCAACTTCCTCACTGATAGACTTGTTCTCATATTCAATGGAAGTTAGCAGCAATGCAAAATAAAATTCAGGAAGACTATACCTTTCGACTGGTTTTCTTATTCTTTCTAAACTCCTTACCACTAGATTTTGTTGTTCCACCTCTTCCTCAGATTCAGTTGACTCATCTGAATCATCTTCTTCATTACTGAGTTCAAACCACACTATATCATGACTATTATTGGTCTGAACAAGTTCCTCAATCTCGAACTTACCTCTAACTTCTCTAAAGACCACATCTATATTGTACATTTTTCTCCTTTATGCAGGATCCTTGAGCTTGTATACCTTCATTCCTTCTTTATATCTAATGAAAATACATTTGACTTCCTTCTTGTCCATCTTTCTCCTCTTTTACTTGGGAACATGCACAAATTTATCACAACCAATTAATTTGAAATGTGAAACTGAAGGATTCTTACCTGACCATACCTCATGTGGATTCATGTCGACTAACACCGACGAAGGAGACATATTCACCATATATCGTGCAGTGTCACTGCCTCTGCCCAAAATTCTTGTGCAAGCCCAACACCACTGAGCATGATCCTTTCCTTATCCATCAATGCTATGTTCATTCTCTCGAAAATTCTATTTTTTGTGTGGGGTATATGGTGTGGTATTTTGTCATGCTATTCCACACTGCTTACAGAACTGATCAAATTCCTTTTCACATAATTCACCACCATTTTCAATCCTCAACACATTAATCATTTTCTCTGTCTAGTTTTCCAAACGAGATTTAAACTCCTTGAATCTCTTGAAAACCTATGATTTCTTCCTTAGGAAATATATCCATGTATTCTTGGAAAAATTGTCTATGAAGGAGACATAATACAGGGATCCACCAAGTGAAAGAACTGTAACCAGGCCAAACACATCACTATGCACCAAATCTATAATCCCACTTTCCCTTGTAGATCCATATGGGAACCTCACCCGACTTTTTTTTCCATATATGAAATGTTCACAAAGTCGACCTATAAACCACATTCAGGAAACCCTTCGACCATACCTTTTCTTTGCATAACTGGAAGTCATTTTTCTCCAATGTCTCCCATCCTCTCGTGCCATAACTTGGTCAGGTCGATTTTATCATTTCTTGTCGAGTCAACTTGTACTAACTTAGCTTGAGTCAATTTGAGTCACAGTCGAGTCGATTTATTGAGAAACAATGTTGTTGGATCCTGTCGAGTTGACATTCCCTAACAACTTTTATAGGGTTCCAATCCAAACTCCTTTCATTAAGACCATTTCACCTCTGACCGTCTTGCACGAATCCTTCTGAAACAAAGTATGCACACCTACATCACTCATATCGATGACATATATTAGGTTTCTTGCAAAACATGGAATGTGTAGCACACATGGAAGATTTATTCTCCTCCCATCCTATAGTATCATTCAAACTCTTCCTCATTCAAAAATTTGGGTTTTTGAGTCGTCCGCCAAGAACACATCACCCCCATCATAATGTTCATATTCAGAGAATGGTTATTTATGTGGTGTCATATGATAGGATGCTCCTAAGTTGATCAACCAAACATGATCCGACTATGTACTAGTCAACACCAGGTACAGATCACCTACCTTATCCGGGGTCGCCTTTCTCTGAATCGACTTCTTCTCTTCGTATCTATCACTAAATTTTGTTTCCTTCGACTTACATTCATTTTTATAATTTCCAACTTTACTGCATTTCTTTCATATTCACATCGACTAAACCAGGGATTTAGATATACCCTTCGAATTGAAATTTCTACTGGACAATATTCCTTTATCTTTGTCTATCTATCAACCTCTCACTACTAGATCATCTTTGGTCGATCCTTCCATGTTATTCCTTCTCATTTATTTTGAAAACAAAGATGAAACCACATCCTATAGCACTAGTGTGGTCATATTACTCCCAATAGACATGACTAAGCTATCCTGAGATTAAGGAAAATTACATAATAGGGTGATACACTTCTCCTCATCAGTGATCCTAATATCCACATATGATAACTGACTTAACATGGTATTAAACACATTTAAATTCCCAGTCATCGAACTTCCATCACTCATCCTCAGAAGAGACAATTTCTTTCTAAGAAACAACTTATTTACCATAGATTTCGATTGCTATAAGCTTCCCATCTTTTCCCATAGTTTATTGTCTAAATATTTACATGAGACATTCAACAACACCGAATATTCAAGACAAATCCTAATCGTACTTATTTCCCTTCTTTCAATTTTCTCCCATTCTTTCGTCGACATGCATGTCAAATGGGTACTTGGATAGACCATCATCCATTGTTCTCGATATACAAGAAGATCTTCCATTTTAAGCTTCCAAAACTCAAAATTCTGGCCATTGAATTTTTCTATCTCTATTCCGAAACTTCTCACCATTTTTTTACCACAATCTTTAACACAATTTATGACTTACAACTCTTATTGTACCTAGGGTTTATTTCTCAGATTCAAGATTGGTAAATCAAGATATTCTATACTCACCAAAGCATGACACCGCTCTAATAACTCACTTTTCAGAGAATACCTAAGATCTGTTACCACATGTTAGGAAATGAGATACACTTACACACTAAACCTAGCATAGGAGAGGAAGAATTTAATTAAGAATGTAAATGACAAAGGAATCACATAGTACACCGGACTTTTACCTTGGAAACCCTAAACCGGGAAAACCAACATTCCTTGATCTTTCTGCTCTCTTGTTGTCTTATTGAATATGAATAAAATGTTACATGTCTAACATTTGCCCACACCTAAGACACAATCGACATCATACCCTCTTGCCTATGCAAGAACAACCTTGTATCCAATCTTCCTTACATCTGCATGACCATAAACCTACATCTAAAGATTTCTCTAAAGACTAG
>JZKD02S0157091.1:8056-23428 GCA_000966675.3 Picea glauca
TTAATTAATATTATTATGCCAATCTTTGTTTAGTTAAAACCATGTTAAGACAATTAATCACCTAATTAATTTTTCTTAATAATCCCTAAGCATATTTTCAACTAGGGTTGTTACACATGCTAGATGCATACCCAATTTTAGCAGTGTAATCTCTATACCCTGGGTTAGGCTCATTTCATCCCACAACACTGCAACCATACTCCTTCCATTAGGTCCATCCTTTGGGAATGTCTTCCCATAGAAACCTCCCAACAACAACTCTCCTAAACGATCGAATGGAAAAAATAAACTGAGATCAATGGTTCTCATATTCTTCGGGTTTGGAAGTGCTCGACCAATAATGACCTCTTTCTTTTCACTCTGACAACTCTATGGAGGACACATGTCCCCTTTTCACATGCCCTCTATGACATGGAAGTCTCTGATACATATACCCTTGTTCGTGTGTCCCTTGAAACTATATGCCCACATGGCACGCTAACTCGATGAGATGACATGGCATCCACGTTGCTCTCGGCCACTTAAGAGGAAACATGCCTTATGATAGATTGAATGGCTAGAAAATGGTGTCGATCGATACTCTCGATTAGCACGGGGTCATAAACCAACATGATCCTTATCAGGCCATTGGGCCTACCAAATCTGACAGTTGGTGTAATGTCCCTAACCACCCATGGTCGGGCCATGCTACATGAGAGAACACTCTTGTACTCTCAACGAAACATACTGTAACGTACCCAGCATCATATTGAGCTATGCCACATACATTTTTCGAACTGCATGCAATTAAAATATATACACACAGAACTCTTGCAGAAATATATACATAAAACATAAATAGACAAATACATTATGTAAATGCATAGATTCATACTGAAATAATAGTAAACATAGACATGGAGCATATATAGGAACTACCCATAAACATACAGATAGTTATAACCATGCATAGGATAAACCCATAAAAATAATCACATAAGTAACATTGCAACATGTAAATTTATCACACAGCTGGCACTTATCTGGGTAATAATGTCACCAACTACACAGACCTTCCATGAACCTCCCAGCCTTAGACCACACTGCTCATCTCTCTTAGCAATGGGTCACCCACGATATGGAACTAAAATCCACCTGGGTAAAGGAATTCCTAACCAAGCTAATGGCTCAAAGACAACAGGAATGACTCTATCACAGGTGCCAACTCAAACTAACAGCCTTTAGTCCCTCATTCCCCACATGCCTGTCCCACCCTAGGAAGTGTGCTCCTTCTCTGCTCAATAGTCCTTCAACTACCCCACTTCCTTTCTGGGCTTCAGCAACAGGTCGGATAGGAAGTCTCAGAGCCCTGTAGCTGTAGTTTAGCACCTTCAGGAAATCAACTCCCAACAATTCTCTCACCCAGAGAGAATGCCCACAGGCCTGACAACCCGCCTATTCAATATCCCATGGGCCTAACAACCTATTTCTTCAATATCCCACAGGCCTGACAACCCGCTTCTTCAATCCATCTCCCAAGCTAACCAGCTACACAAACATGTATGACTATGGATACTGGTTCAGATACAATGATAGGAAAGTATGGAGAATAGTTGACTACGTGAGTGAAATGAGGGTATGGAGGATATCTGACTTTGTGAGTGAGTGCCTGTGGCATGGATGAATGATGGATGAATGATGGAAGAGATGATGGAAGAATGGATGAATCCCCCCAAAATGAACTAAGTCCAAACAATAAGTATGCATGTCCCCAACTTGACACTTGTCATGTTGGGAGATACTTTGGCCCACTTGTCCCCAACTTTAGAAATTAGGATAAAATAATTATCCAGACTTTATGATTTAAGAAATATTAATATAATATTCCTTTTTGGCTTAAGCTCCGTAGCTTAGCCCTTTTCCTTAACTTTTAGCCCCCACCCTTTCCCTAACTAGTGGAGTTTAGTCCCCCATCTCTTTTATCGTGGTCGGTCTATGTGCAACGATGTGTTTTATATTAATGATGAGACATATACAAAATAGGCGCAATGGCCTTTAACACCTAGGCTCTCTAGACTAATCATCACATAAGCCTTTTGGATTATAATAAACTGGATCACTAGCCTATAAAACACAACATATACACAAAGGCTCGTTGGCCTCAATATCACACGCACTTAAGAGGCTGCGTGCAGTATCCTAGAATGTGCACACTTGATCCTTTTACTGCGTAGTACATGTGCACACTATTCCATGAAAGGTGCATACAAAAATGATATCAAATGGCTTACCAGCTTAAGTGCATTTGCATTTACATTTACAATTGGGTTCAACCTGGGGATATTACAGTTGGGAATGCTCGCTTTCTAATCCAATGACTCCTTATTGTTGAGGCTCACGCAACAACCTACTCAATCTTGATGCACACACAACTTTTACGCAAGCTGAAGCCCATAATAAAATACCACTCACAAGATCGGGTGATCTAAACTAACCGAGATTAACAGTCCAGAACATACTTCAACTAAAATTTGCATGATGCTTAGTTGCATAGAAAGGTCATACTACCTCCTTGAATTTCAACTCCTAATGATGGGAAGACATGTGACACTCCCTTATGGGGTATTGGTCTCTCCTCTTTGTGACATCAATGGTTCGCGACTCATAGTGAAGTGATTGGATGGACGATTTTCAAAAATCCTTGGCTAAACCTTTGGTAATATCCATTCAATCCCATAAACGATCTTACTTCAAATACATTTCTAGGGGATTACCAATCCATGATTTCCTTGATATTTTTTGGGTCTACTTCCACTCCATATTCTAAGATTACATGACCCAAATATTATATCTACCTTTGGAAGAAATCACACTTGTTTTACTTAGCATACAACTAATGCTCTGTCAACACTTGTAACACCAATATGAGATGTTCTTCATGCTCTTCCTTGGTCTTGGAATAAATTAGAATGTCATCAATAAAAACTAAGAAAAACTTGTCCAAATACATCCTAAGAACATTGTTAATTAAACACATAAACATATTTGGTGCATTGGTAAGCCCAAATGGCATCACCACAAACTCATAGTGTCCATATCTTGTTATGAAAGCAGTTTTATGGATATCCTCATCCTTAATTCTGACTTGATGATATCCAAAACTCAATTCTATCTTATAAAAGACTGTAGCTCCTCTCAGTTGATCAAAGAGATGATTGATTATGGGAAATGATCATTTTATTCGATTTCCTATAATCAATGCATAATATAAGGGTACCATATTTATTTTTAACAAATAATGCTATTGCTCCCCACTGGGAGACACTAGGCCATATGTACCCTTTATCTAGCATCTCTTTTAATTGTATTTTTATCTCCACCAACTCGGGTGTGCTCATCCTATAGGGAACCTTAGAATTAGGCATTTCTCTCGGCATAAGCTCTATGGAAAAATCAATATCCTTTTTAGGAGGAATTCCTGGTATCTCCTCCAGAAACATGTCCTTAAACTCACAGAATATTGGGTGATTTTCCTTTTTCAATTTGCTATTTTATATTGAATTTAACGCATGTATAGCATATAAAGGGAATCCCTTTCTACTATATTTCTTGAGTTGTAAAGAAGATATATGTCTCACTGATATGGATTTTTTAATACCCTGCACGATCCAAGTGGAAATTGGTGGCCATCCACCTCTTCCACCAAATCACCATGGTAATTGTTTCTTTTTACCATCGAGAATATACACCCATGGTATTTGGTTGGAAAAAGAATAATAATAAATGGAGAAATTTCATTTGCATAGTTTTTTTTTAACCCATGGAATTCACCCTTTTTTTTTTTTGTATCCCATGGTATTTGAAAAACAAAACACCTAAAAATTAAATAATGAAAAGACATGAACAAATAAAAATTAAATAATGAAAATATATGACTCCTACGAGGACCCCATAGTTACTATATATATGGGCCTCTCATTGTAAAAGAGATCATTCCATTCATGATGTAGTTCTAAATATTCTTCCATTTACTAAAACGTTTATTTCTTTCCATATTTAATTTTGTCACATTTACTCTATTTTGTCACATTACTTCCCTATTTCCCATTTCGTTCCTTTTACAATATGGATCACTGCAATACTCTCTTGGTTCCTTCACCATCTTCACATTCTATATTTTTGTTAAAATATTCCAATTTCAACTTATGGGTTGTAAACAATCCTTGCTAATTAGCACATCATATTACCCTAAGGGTAGAATATTCAAGGTTGCTTAAGTAAGCAGTCCATTCATTTCAAATAGATAGGATGCAACTTGTTCGATCACCTTTCTCTTGGTTCCTATGGCTAGTTGGACTAACCATGATTTTACATGCTTCTTTTTTTGTAAGTCACAAGCCTCAACAATTTGTGGTGCAATATAGCTTAAGTTAGAACCAGGGTCAATTAAAATTGAAATAGGTTGTTTGGAAATTATACCTTCCAACTCCACCATTAAAGCTTGGTGGTCTTCTTTCTGATTTTCAACAATGACATAAAGTTGTGGTACATTCCTAGCTACATCATTGATAATGATAGCCTCCTAAATATTATAAATTCTTCTATGATCATTCTTCCTGTGGGAGAAATCCCTCAAAAAAATTTCTTCTCTACAACCCCAACACTTTAATGGTCATTTATTTTGCTCTTCTTATTTCTCCTTTGTGAGTCTTGCTAGCTTATTTCCACTTTGAGACAAATAATTCTATTGGTTCCCACTTTTAGTGGGGTGACTAGACAATATGCTATTTCTCTAACTCTTGAATCAAGATGATCTAAAGACCTTCTTATTAAACTCAGTATTATCTTTTATCTTCCAATCCTTATGAGGCTCCTACCTATGTTTTAACTATTCATATTAGAGGTTGGATTTCCAGATGGTGTCATCAATGGTTTTAGTCTCATCAAACTTAATGTAAGGGACATAACTCAATAGTCCCAAGAATATCCTTACATATTCATCCATGGTAATTTCCCCCAGCTTGCGATCATGGAATTTCTTAACGTTTCTGTCATAATACTTATTAGATAGGTATGCCTTTCTAAAGTATTTTTCAAATTGTTTCCAAGTTAATTTATTCTCATTGGTCCTCTTTACCTTCTTGAGGTCTTCCCACCAAATGGAATCCCCTCCAACCAAATTAAATGTGGCCACTTTTGCTTAGAAACACTTTTTCATTCCTAGTAGCCATGCCTTTGCTTCTTCACCCTTCTTGATTTGTCCATCAAATGTGGGTGATTTTTCCTTTCTAAATTCCTCAACTAAGGAATATCTGGAATGTTTCTTCCTCTTCTTCTTATGGGCAATCCAATTAGTCTCATTGTTGGACAGTTATTCAACGGTAGTGGTTTTCTTACTGGAGGACTTTGTGGTAGAGTATCCACTTGATGTGTCTTTCATAACGCTCTTGTGCCTTTTATTGAAATGTATTTTCCCAACATTACTATATGTTGTCCCATGCCTATGAATCTCTAATGGGATTTGCAACTTCTCAGACTATCTACCTACATTGCTGGAAACTGGAAACTACTACAAGTTCTTTGGTATCTCTGAAAGACTTTGCCGTAATAATGAATTTAAATCTATAAGATTTTCTTGGGGTCTAATAAGCTTTTTATTGTTTTCCTTGTAGATTTGAAGTTCATTCCTTAGGATTCTTATAGTTTCCACTAAATTTGGAGGGGTCTCTCTAGCCCTATCATCATATTCCTCATCCCTAAAATGTGAGGTCTCCTCCATGTTGAACTATACCAATATACTATTGTTTTCTTATATTCACTAAGTCTTCTAAGTGCTAAAACAATAGGCTACCATTAGGAAATCACAATTCAAATTATATACAATTTTCTTGGTCCCATAATGATCCATATTTATTAATGGAACAAAATGAAATAAAAATGTATAACAAAGAACCACAAAGAGATACAGTAAAGCTTGAATTCTATTAATAAAGATAACAAGCTTAAACTGTAAAATGAAGAATGAAACAAAATTACTCGAATGGTGGCAGCTTATCTATGAGAAGAGATGTGACGGCTACGCTCATTCGCAATAAGATGAGTATAATGGGGCTCCAAAGGCCTTTTCAACATAAAAAATAAATGAGAAGACCCTAAACATCCAAAACCATAACCCCGAGAGATGAAATTCCAAAAGGTTTGTGGGCCCCGATGGGGGTAGTTGATACGTCAACTTCCCGACAGCGTAACTTTTGCATACGATCTCTGTTTGGGGTGCTCGATACATCATTGGGAAGGTCTAGCTAAGGAGTAAAATTTGTGTTCATTCTAGAATCTACCTTCAACTACATGCTTGGAATTGTTGAGCCAAAAAAACATCGTTTAGGGCCTCAAAACGACCCCATAAGTTTGGGACCCAAAAAACTGTAAAAAAACTGCCAAAATGGAAAATTGTTCTTTGAGCCAGTGGAATAGGTGGGTTGCCAATGATATCCACATGGATCAATCCTCCCCCCTTAGGAAGAAATGGTATCCATTGCGTTGAGTTCCCCCATCATATGGGGAAACTTCTACTGAACTTGGCCCTGAGTGAGCCACTTGCCTTGGTGCAGGAGCTGCCCTGCTTTGACAACCTGATAAACATGGATATTTTGTTGGTGAGTGCCCTTAATTTGAGTGTCCCTGATCTTATCAATGAATTCCTATTCCATTCAGTTAGGGTTGATCTCTGTCGATGTCAATTGCTTTGTTAATATGAAAATTTTAAAATGCAACAACATAATAGATTAGCACATAAGAATAAAATGTTGCACAATACAAAATATGCAGAGAATGAAAGAGAATGATATTGGAATTGAGAAGTAAATGACCATCTATTGTATTTTTAGCAAGAAGACACCCTTTTTATCATACTAGGTGATTTTTTTGTTTACAGCAACAACAAGAGACTTGTTATTTTTATTTCTGACCAAAAAGCGTTGTTTCCAATTATTACTGACTGACTTAACTGACCTTCTAACAAAAATTATGGAGTGCCTTGTCTTACTGGATGGACGAAGGATTTTTATTAATTAAATTCCTAACGGAAGTAACATGCTAATTATTTATTAGGAAACTGTTATACATCTTCATACTGACTATCAAAGGAAGATCAAAACCCTCTCTGGTGGCCCAATTCCTCCCTATTTAGATCCAGAAGTGTCCCCACTTTCGTCATCAAATGAGGAAATTTGAACTACATTCTCTCTAATGCTTTCTCGAATTTTGTCGGGATCATATATGATTGTGCATAGTTGATGATGTTGTCCTTTGAATCAGTGCTTGTCCCACAAGATCCAAACACAAGCTTCCAGATGAAATAAAAATGGAGTGTGAATTTTATGAGGCCTTTGTTTTGCATGATCTAGCGTAGTTGGTATTGCAGCGGCTACCTAAAGATGGCACATAGTGAAAGTGTGGTTATAACGCTATGTTGAGTGTTGTTATTTTTTTTTTATGTATATACCCCACTCGGTACTGATCAACCAACGCTTCATTATCTGCCTCAACATTTCCTTTAAACACAAGCTCCCTGGAAGAAAAATGAGTGTGTCTAATACACCATGTCTAATTAATTGTTTCAAATAAGAAGAGATGCCTCTGCAGATAATTTTTCCATGCTATACTGCATTTGAAGAAATTTATCTGGCTGAAGCTTTCTTAATAATCTGTTTGGAAAAAGAGGAACTAACAGGAAAAGTGTTACAATATGTTGGGACTTATGTTGTAGTACATAACCTGTTAGCACATACTACTGGAACAAAAACCTATTTTTGCATAAGAAATGTTGGAGATGCAAAAGGAAAAGATGAAGGTGGAGTAGGGATTAAATTCAGAAGTTTGTCAAGTTGGCATGTTATCACATTATCCTCTTGGGGAGCGAGGCAATATGAAGGGGCATTGGGAAAATAGGCTTCCCGAATGAGATCAATGGTGTGCTCAATAGAGCAAGATGGGGGTAGTCCCATGGGTTGGGGAAAGACATTGAAAACTTATGGGAGTGGGGGAGCCATGTCCTAAGGTGTTGGGTTGGTCAAATAGTCTAGTTTAATAGGGTAAACCAAAAGCAAGGAAACATATTTATTCAAATTTACTTTCTTAACGGCTTCTTGTTCAGTCAGAGGCTATGTGGAGTGAGGGGTAGAGGAGGTGAGAACATAGGTGAGTCCCTCATGTTAAATGTGGTATTTATGGAATTTATCATGATAAGCAATGTTATGGGCTTGTTGGTAGGGGATTCCAAGTAACAGATGAGAAAAATCTAAAGGAGAAACATCACATACCATAGTATCCCAGAAATGGCCAATTTTGAAGGTCACTGCACAACACCAGGAGACAGTGAGGCATGGGCCTTCCTTTTGTACCCATCTGAGATGATATAGTTTAGGGTGCATAGTAGTTGGGAGTTGTAGGCATTGGACCAAGTCCTGGGTGATGAGGTTCCTTTGGATTCCGTTGTTTAGGATGAGAGTAGCCAACTCATGCTTAATTTGACAATTATGGGTAAACAAGGGAACACGAGAGCTGTCATGTTCATTGTTGGTCATAAGAATTAGATATGGGTCAACTTCTGTAGGATTTTTGAGGGAAACAACTTCAGGAGGGTTAGAGGAATCAGAGTGAGTGACCTCTACAAAAAGAGTTTTGTTGGGGCGAAGGTTTTGAAGTGCTCGACAGTCGATTGAAGCATGCGAGTTGGTATTGTGGAAGCTACACCAGGGAATCATTCGAGGTGTGGAGGTGATGGTAGGGGTAACCTAAGAAGGGCCAAAAATAGAAGGGTCATATTTGGGTTGGGGTGAGAAGATTCAAGGAGCCACTTTATGCTCGACAGCCAAGGCCCGAAGAATGGCCTTATCCAAGGAAGAACTCTCAAACAAACCAACTTCATGATAGATGCTTAGCAATAATCCATAATTGAACTTAAAAATCAATACCTCTTATGGATCGTTGATGTGGATTTGGATGTGAAGTTTGCATCAGATGTTAATGTATCCCTGTACAGATTGATTGGTTAGTTTCTAGAGCTACAACCTTCTGGCAAGGAGGTTTTGGCGATAGCCCAGTGGGTAAAATCACTCTCTGAGATCCTGGTAGAATCCATCCCATGTCGTAATGTGTGGTGTCTGTGTCTTGACTAGGTCACCTCTATCCATAACCCGGGAATAAGTCTCTAGTTGAGTGTCCCACCATGTCTATGTAATTCCCTCAAGTTGCAGACTAGAAATATGAAACTTCATGTCTTATGTCATCTGAGGACATGTACGAAAGTATGTGGAAATACTGTGAAGCCAAAAGTTGACATTCTTGCCATTCATTTGGCCTGCAAACTTCGGTAATTATAAGCATGTATCGAGTTGCATGGGTGTTGGAGCTCTACATTGTTCTAGATGAAATATCTCCTGGAGAGCCATCGTTAAATATTGAATTAGAGATTCGTTAGTGGATGTGGAATCCTCTATAGACGACTCTCTTCACGGTGGCATAATTTTCATTCACCATGAATCCTGATATCTCACTAGATGTTGGAGAATTGTGAAATATGAATGTGTGGGAAGCCCCAAGGAGGGTGCATTGGAATTCCTGAGAAGGAAATTTGGATTTGAGAAAAAAAAATGTTGGATGGCCTCTCCTATGAATTTTGTGGCTAAGTAGAAGTTGGCTTGGATGCAGGCTCTGATACCAATTGATTCACAATTGTATATGCAAAATTTAAAATGCAACAACATAATAGAATCACACATAAGAATAAAACGTTGCACAATAAAAAAATATGCAGATAATGAAAGAGAACAATAGTGGAATTGAGAAGTAAATGACCATCTATTGTATTTTCAGCAAGAAGACACCCTTTTTATCTTACTCGGTGTCTTATATTTCTTTCTCTCGTGGAGATTGGTTCCTATTTGCCCGCTCCCAACTGCAAACTACAACATTGACTATTGGGTTGGTCAACTATTTCTAAAGTCATAACATGAAAATCATGCTTGCGGTTGTAACTATTTTGTTCGGAATTGCAACAAATACGTGTTACAACTACTTGGAGTGTTGTGCATGTACTAGATTCATGTGCAACAATGTTAGTGACTGATCGTAATGAGTTCATTCCTAATAATTATGAAAAAATAATGTAATAATGGTATATGGGGTAAGATTCATACCTTTGGTGACAAATGAGATGAATTGGATAATGGAAGTATAAAAAAGGAAAGTGATAGACATAAAGTGTTAAGAAAAAAGGTATAGTCGAGCCTTGAAAGTATGCCATTTTAGGCACTCGTCAACATGGAAAGGTGAGGCATGGCAGGGTAGGGCAGGGCAGGGCATGTCATGGAAAGGAAATGCATGGCATGGCATGACATAACAAGGAAAGGCATGGCATGGAATGGTAAGGCAAGCCATGGCATGGAAAAGCAAGGAAAGGCATAGCAAGGCATGGAAAGGAAAGGCAAGGCATGCCATGGCACATCATGGCATTGTATGGCATGGAAAGTGAAGGCAAGGTAAGGCATGGCATGGCATGGCATGGAATGGCATGGAAAGGCAAGGCATGGAAAGGTTATATATGAAAAGGCAAGTCGATGCATGGAAATTCAAGACAAGGCATGGCAATGCAAGGCAAGGCATGGCAAGTCATGGAAAGACAAGGAAAGGCTAGACATGAAAAGGAAAGGTATGGAAATACATGGCAAGGAAAGGTCTAGGTATAGGTCTAGGTCTAGGTATGGAAAAGAAAGGAAGGTCATGGAAAGGAAATGTAAGGCATGACATGTCAAGTCAAGACAAGGCAAGGAAAGGCATGTCATGGAAAGGAAAGGCATGGCATGGAAAGTCAAGGAAATGCATGAAATGTCATGGAAAGGCAAGACAACACAATGCAAGATAGGGATTTAGGTAAGGGAACACAAGGCAAGGCAAAGGCAAGGCAATACTAGGAAAGTAAGGAAAGCAAAGGCAAGGCAAGGCTAGGCATTGATCACATATTTTTATATGGATGCTCCATCCACTTGGCATCTTTCACATTCATCTATGAATTTGGCTACCTTGGAATTCACACATGTGGAGTGGTTTCATGCATTCACATTATTGGAGGGAACATTCCATGTGGACACTTGGTATTTGATTGGCTTGATGTCTATTTTTGGTGGTGTGTCCCCTTCATGAGCATTATTTGGTGCATACTACTACTATTTTTGGATGATGGTGAATTTATTTGGAGAGGATAATGTCCACAAGTTGTAACATGGTCAACCATGGATTGAGGAGAGATCTAACTAATTCATTATTATAATATTTATTTGACTTGTCATGGAGTTAGTTAGAAAATAAAAATATTTTATTTTATAAGAGGAGTCTCACTCTATAAAGAAGAATTTTCTCTCTCCACTGTAAATGGTGGAGAATTTGGGTATTAATGAGCTCTCCTCTTGGGCTACATTGTAGAACATTTTGGCAAGCTTAATGGAGAATTTGAGGTATATTTTCATTTGATGTGAGGCTTTATTGTGCACTCATATTTTATGTGTTTATTTTGTTTTAAGAAACCTTTGTAACATGTTGTGATTGCCATTATAATGAACCATGCTTCATTTTGGATAGAGTAATGTGAGGTTTCAACTCTCTTATTTCTATTGTGATTATGTTAGCCTACATGATTCTTATTATTGGTTCCTGGAGTCTTGACTAGGATGAGACTTCAGTCATTTGTCAAATTTAGGTCCTTGAGAACCATTAATTGTGTATGGATTTAGCACTTAGCAATGTTTTCCACCACAAGAGAGTTGTTAATGCATAATACAAGTATTTATAATTACTTTAGAGAAAGTGAAATATTGTTACTTACATAGACTTCCTTAACACTGTAATAAGTGATTAATCCAATTAAAGAAATTCATACATTCATGCACATAAAATTCATACATTCATCAACATATAATGCAGAAACAATGAGATTCATAAAAAAATGTGCCATGAAATGTACACACACACACACATATTCAACATCATCTAAATTGTACATTTTTACAAAATGGCACATCGTGCCTAATATAAAAAATGGAATCAAGTGTCGTAACATAAAAAACAATCATATGGTGGCCTAGATACAAAATGACAGTTATTGGTCACTCATTGACCACTTCCACCCTTGCCACCCTCAAGGAAATTCTAGAAATCATTCTTTTTTCTCATGTTCAAAGAAGCACCTTAAGTGGTTTTGTGCCTGGGTGTGGTTCGTTGCTCTGGAGAGTGCACAAAGAAAAAACATTATTATAATTGTTTTTTCACAATGAATTAAAAGACATGCAAAATGATACTTCGTAATTCAACATAAGACAACTCACCGCAAATGGTACTGACAATCAGGAGGATGTTATCCACCATGATTCCTAATCTCTCAGCGATTCCACCCTGCATCAGTTATGAGGATCAAATCATGAAATTTAAAAAAATATGTATAAAATCAATTCCATTCATGATACATAAAACTTGATCATCAACACATTATCTCACCGTGAATATCTCGGGCATCGATGGAGACTTGTTGGCAGGTGGAGTGCTCGGTTGTACAACCTACTCTGAGGCAACATATACTATGGTAGCCTTGGTGGATGGCGTAGATGGAAATGGTTGTGGGGGTGGGTGGCATACAAGTGCATCCACTATGGATGGATGCAATGAAAGAGGTGGTGTGGATGGGAGGCCCATGGGTGCATCCTTAGTGGATGCACCGAATAAGAAATATGTTGGGGGTGGGTGATGATGAACCCCCACGGGATGTACAAGTGATGGAATAACGCTTCACCTAGAAATAGGTAACCCAAAATCCGTGGTAATTTGCTCAAGCATTGGATTAGTACTGTAACTAGAAAAAATATCAGCAACTTGCATACATATTAATAATATTGTTATTAGAGTTGTTTTCCAGATAATCCACAATTGGTGTCATTTTCGTTGTCATCGACGTTTCAAATCCGAATCGGGATTCATCATCAGGACTAATCGTCAAATGTAAGCATGTTGATCTGGTCAATTAATACAGGTGCAGGACAATTTCTTTTTTTAATACACACACACACACACACACACACACACACACACATATATATATATAATTATTAAAAAATTTACTAAGTCGACCATCTATAAAACCTAATTTTAATTATAGAGCTAATTAATTAGAAAACAAGGTAAAATCAATTAAATTAATAAATTATTAAAACAATTGCTACATAAGTATATCATAACTAATTATAAATATTGATAATAGTATACCTATATGGATCTAGGGTTTTAAATGATTAAAAATGATTGTTTAAATTATGTGGTAGGGCTGTTTAATTCTTTTTAAGGTTTTTATGTAGTTATGAATGATTTTAGTAGTGTTAATTTATGTAGTAGGTTTTTATTAATGTTATTAGGGTTTTAAGTAAGCATTTAATCATACCTTAAATATGATTAATAGTGTTAATATAAGTAGTATGTTTTTTTAAGTATTGAAAATAGTATAAATATATATCTTAATTTTAAGATTTAGGATTAGGGTTATTTATGATTTAGGGTTTAAGTGATTTAGGGTTTTTTAAGTGTTGATAATAGTATAAATATAGAGCTTAATTAATAATAAGTATAGTGGATTTAGGGTTTTGAGATTTAGGTTTTTTAAGGTTTAGTTTTTAAGTGATTTAGGATTTTAAGTATTCATAATATTATAGAACTTAATTAATAATAAGTATAGTATTTATAAAATATTGTTAATTGTGGAATTTATGATTTAGGGTTTTTTGATTTAGTATTTTTAAGTATTGATAATAGTATAATAGCATAAATAAAGAGTCTAATTAATAATAAGTTAGTTGGACCTCTAAACCTATGAACTAATTCAAAAAAGAAATCGAAGCAAGCAAGGAAATTCATACCTGATTTGATCTATGAGGGTCCCTTAGTTGGTTGATTAATGGCTACCAAAAGTTGCTTACCTCTAGACCATTGTCTTTGTTTATATTGTTGGGGTGCTTGATTATTTCTAGAGCTTCTCTTAAATGTCTTTTGTAGTAGTGATTCTCTTTTGCTAGTATCTTGGTTTCCTCAAGGAAAACTTGATGTTTGGTTTTAAGGGAGTGTTCTGCTAAGGCAGAAGTGCGAATACATTCATTTCTAATGTATGTTGCATGTTCCTTAATCCTTATATGGAATGATCTTCTAGTTTCACCAATGTAACATTTCCTACATGAACATGAGACCTTATAGATGCCTTTCCCTTATTGGTGTTCTATAGGGTCCTTTACAGACTTCATTCTTTGTCTAATAGTGATTAGGGGTTTGAAGGCGGTCATAATTTCTTTTCTTCTTAAGACCTTGGTGATCTTGTCTGTGACCCCCTGAATATATGGAAGGAAGGATTTTATGTGGGAGGTTTGATCATTCTGGGTATCAGTCCTTCTATCCTTCTTATTTATTGCCTTTTTTATGTCTCTATCTTTATATCCAATGTTCTTGAAGACCTTAGTTAAGTGGTCTATTTCTTCTTTTAGATGTTCCTTGCTGGAAATTCTTGCCGCCCTTATTGTTGTGGGGTATTCTACCCTACGGACTAATAAGCTAGGGCTCTAAACTTATACGCAGATCATGACCCTTAAGATTTAACTTTTAACCTTCTACCCAAAATCTCAACCCCTTTTCAAGCAAACAATGGAAGAATCGACTCACCCTTTTAACGATGATTGAAGTAGATCCTCCATTGAGCCTTCTATTTCCTCGTTGATGCTGCCCCTTCTACAAAGCTTCCTGCAATCAAGGTAAGACTACACATGCATGCTAGTAATAATGAGTTCTGAGACTGGCCACCGTTCCTCGATCCTGATCCTGGGCTCCTCCTCTTCTTTTGTCCTCCAAGTGTTGCAACATGAAGTTCTCCTGAAGCTTGAGGCAAAGCTAAAGGGTGGGGACAATAATGGACTTGGCAATTTGGAAGAGTTTCTTTGCTATCATTTTTCCTCTTCTGAATAATACCCCTACCCCTCCTTTTATAGGCTAGAAGGAGCTAGGGTTTTAGGCGAACTCTCGGCCATGCATGGCGAAGAGTTCCAGTTAACTGACAAAAAACCTCGTGTCTCGGCGGAAACTTTCCTGATTTTTTGCTTTGTTAGGTACCCGCGGGCTGTTTTGGGTTAGCCCGTGGATGCCCGCGTGCAGTATAAGGAGAGCAAGCGGTTGCCCGCGCCCAGTAAGAAGTTAGGGCACGGGTTACTTGTTTTAAATGGTTTTTTGAGGATTTGTTCAGCATGGCTTTGGCTAGGAAGAGGCATGAGTTGGCCTGAGGCCAGGTAAACCTGTATGGTGCATTTTAGGGTTATA
>JZKD02S0157102.1:0-11178 GCA_000966675.3 Picea glauca
CAGTTTTAATCCATTAGTTATAATTGTACCTCCTAGTTTCCTATATATATCAAGGAGACATTTTCATTTGGAATCATCTTGTAATTGGACATTTATGTGGGCATAAGGAGGTTGCCCCCTCGAAGAGGCTTATTATCTAAACTTCTCTCTTTTTCAAGGCATTGAGTACCTATTCTGAGGTTTTTCTATGCTATATTGATATTTGGTTCTTAACGCTATAGCTTCCAGAGAAGATTTATAGATGTCATCTAATAACAATTTGGGAGAAGACGTTGAAGAGCACATGCTATATACAAGTTCAGGGACGTGAATGAGAGAAAAATTGGAATTGTGATAAGAGAGGAAATACACTAATACCTGCATATGTTCTTCCCACCACTAGAACACAACATCTGCCAAAACTCTGTAGTTTTTCGCCTCTATGAGAGGCCACTCATTGTCATATACTTGTTCCAGAAGGTCCAAAATCAAAATGCAATAACCATCATACACGCACGTATACAACTGAAATGTAATTATGCCTTGAGAAAATGCTTCAGGACCGGGGATACATCATTACTTGAAAGGCCCAAAGGCTTCATGGCCTTGAGAGCTCTCATGAATTTCTCATTCCCCATTTTTTCAACTCAAATATATCAATTTTCTCAATCTCTATACTATTTGGTGACATCTCTCTTCAGCAAAATCGTGACAATTTCTACAGCCAAATTTGTGTCCCTTTTTGTTGTAATTTTGTGGCCCTATTTCAGCAAAATTGCGGCCACCTTTCTAAGAAATTTCATTACACATTTCCAATGAAAAAAGTTGGTTATTTTAACTGCAAATTCGTAGCCAAATATACAATGATTTCATGGCCCTTTTTTGCTGCCAAAAAGTGCCCATTTTGCTTCAAATTCGTGGCTCTTAATCTCAACAAAAACGTCCTCCATTTATGTAGCAACGTGGCTTCTTTTATCAGTGTTTTAGTGGATCTTAACCAACAAAATTATGGGCTTTTTCTTCAATGAATTTGTGCCATTTCTTATAGAAAATTGTGGATTCAATCTCAAGAAATTTATGCCCATTCTCTAAATGATTTGGTGGTTAAAATCCTTTGCGATTTGGTTGCGACATTGTCTACAATTTCACCTATGGGGTTTTTTTATTTATCATATGCACTACATGCATATGAGAATGTATTGATAAATTGTTTATGATGATGTGTTGTTCTCTCTCGCCGGTAATATATGCATGAAGAACACAACGCATAAGAGCAGAGGTGATGAGACGTCAAACCTGAAATCCTGTCACGATTGTCAGCTAGGGTCTACAAAGATGGCAGATGAATTAAATGATAGTTTGTCACAATTGTCAGCCAGGGTCTACAGTTGTAGAGAAATTAAATGATAGCGACCTTTGGAGATGGAGAATACAATTAGTGCACACTATGACGCAGTGTTGGAGATCCAAAATTATTAATGCACGTTGTCACGACTGCAATAAGGCCTTAAATTTTTCAACCAATAATGTGTTAGATAATTAATTTTTTTAAATTATAATAAAAATACTCTAAAGTTAAACATTGCAAATTATGGAAAAATTTATGGTCAAACGTAAAACTAATAGAGAGTCAACGAGTGACTCATTGTTATAGTCCCAGGCCTTTCGATAGGGACTAATAATGAGAAGATTTCATAATAATGCTTATGTTGATTCGATTCAAAATTTCCAGCTTAGCTACTATTGCATACTTTTTTCAATAAACTTTCACTATGAAAAATAGAAATATGGAAACTGACGGAGAAAAATGCAACAAGAACCCAACTGCAAAGAATTTAAGCACCTGACTGTAGATAATTAAAAATACTCTGCATGCTCCAGTGTGTGAGCCGCCATGAAAATATTGGAATGAGGGCTTGAGCCTTTCTCACGCATTCCTCTGGATCATTATTATCATCAATCCCTCTCTTCATCTTCTTATCTTTCAATATGAAAGATGTGGAATGGAATGGTATGTGCTCATTATTATCATCAATCCCTCTCTCCACCTTCTATCTTTCAAAATGAAAGACATGGAATGACATGTCATGTTCAGGAGCAGAATATATTACTTGATGATCCACACGTTTACAACCACTTTCGTTGTCCCTTTCTGCAAATATCCTCATTTTCTTGTATCTCTCGACGAGCCCATTCAAAATCCATGGCATTGCAACTTTTGTTGGTGTACATATTTTTGGTTAAGATATACAAATTGGAAATCTCAGATGTATGTTGCCTTGTTTTTCCAACAACATCAATCAATGGGATCTTCAACTTACTCATTAATTTGTTCCAACATACATAACAAACTCCATTAAGATATATTGTTGTACTTGTTCACATTTTTTTCTTAAATGCAGTGAAGCGAGATTCATGCTTCTGGTGGGATTCAGGTGGAATGTACAAATAACACGTCATGTCAATGAATGAATGAAATAAATTATAAATTTACAAGAGTAAGTTTATCTTATAGAAAAGGGATTATCAATTGGTCTATGGACTTGGTAAGAGATTACTTCAATTTCTTTAAAATGATATTTCTTATTATTACTGTACTTCAATAATAAGATGTTTTAAATTTAAAAATAAAAATTTAAGTAAAAAATAATTAAATAAAGGAAATTAAAAATATAAATAATAAAATGATATAGATAATATTAAATTTTAGTAAAACATTGTTAAGTTTTTAAACACAATCCATACACATTATAATGGTATGTTCCATTTCATCCTCTCTTTCCTAAAGGTAGGTTAGATTAGTCAATTTTTCTCCAATGAAATGCACATGTTACATAGGCTCCATTGCCTCCTTTTCTTTTCCAGGATATTATCTTCCACACGATCATAATCCACTGTAATGATCCAAAAGCTTGCAATATCATAACAGAACAAATGTACACACCATGTACAACATGTGTTCGTGGAGCACAACTCCAAGATAGATAAATTATGCAATAAATCCTTAAAGAATAAGAGAATCTCCTCCACATAACCAAATACATTCATACATCACAATTCCCATCTCTACAATAATGAATACATGATTTCTATATGTACTTATTCACACTTGCACATGAGACCCCTTTACTATTAGGCCAACGCTATTACATATATATTTACACATTTCATGTAAACTTATACCCATATATGCTCCCCCTTGGGATCATATCATATACATTTAGCCCTATATATGCTCCTCTTTGGTCATAACATAATACCCTCCTTTAAAAAGCTTTGTCCTCAAAGATTTGCAATTAAAGGCTTCACATGTGATGAAACAAAGTAACGTGATTTCCTTATGTTTATTCTTTCTTCTTTCCATTGATGATGATCCATCCTTCCAAAATCAATTATTTTCGGTCGTAATCCTTAGTGTCTAGTTGCTGCATAATTTTATTTCCCTTAATTCCATGTATCATTGTTGAAGATTCTCCAATTTGTAGTAGATGTTGGTCTATGATAATATTTTGTTGAATAATGGTTTTGTGGTGCCATATTCCATGAATATTAATGAGTATTTCATCTTCTTCCTTGATAATGTTGACAATGATCTTCTTGTCTTCCTTGAAATCTTTCATGATAATGAGGGTGTCGATATGGTTTCACATTTGACGATTTTTCTTCATTTTGCAGACCCATTTCATCTATCTTCTTTTCATAGATAATGGAATCTTCTATCCACTTTTCTTGGTCTTTGATTACTCTATCCTTGGAGATAATACCGTCATATTTGACATGTACATCCTCTACATGAAGTTTAACTTCTTCAAGTATCTTTTGGTGACCTTCTTGAATCTTGTCTTCTTTCTCCTTTTTGAGTTGTAGTGTCACCCCATTTATCATATCTTGACGTCCTTCTTCAATTCTGGATTGCATTTTTAATTTTAACTCATCGGTATTTAGGGATTCCTCACCATTCTTGCAGATTTCCTCTTCAAATATTTTGTAGTTTCTTCATCTAATATCCTTTTTTTTTCTTGATTTTGATAATGCTTATTTTCTTCTTTCAATACCTTAACCTCGTCTAGTAGTTTATTATTATGATTTTGTAATCTACATATCTCTTCATCTTTGTTTTTCAAATCTTCCCTTGGCTCATCATTTTCCCACTTTCCCTTGCTACTCTTTTCCTGTTTTAATTTTTGAACCTCCTTAATGAGTGCTTCATTAAGGTCTTATATCTTTGAGAGCTCATCACCCTTCTTCTTTATCTCTTCTTTTGTTTCTTCTAACTCCTCTTCAATTCTATGCATCGCTTCCAATTTTAAGTCCCTGATCCATTTTTTTAGAACAATTCTTCAAATACTTCCCATATGATGTTTTGTCTATTATTAACACTCTTCCACCACATCTAAGCTTCACCATAAAACTTAATAATTTCCCTTAAAGGAGTTATATCATATTTCTTTACCATCCTCAACCATTCCATAGGACTTATTTCATATTTATCTTCATCTCCACTAAAGTGAGTCATTTCCATTAATTCTTAATTGAGATATAACCCAAACCTTAACTTACACCCTTAATATATTATGGATAATGATCTCAAATAGTTATAATCCTTTCTCTAATATAATATTCTATGTTTTCTCTTTCCAATGGATTTTGAATTAGCTCAATCGGACATTCCAATCAAAAGTTATGATAGTTTTAAGTGAACATACCTTTGAAACCCTGATTTGGAGTTTGTCCTGTTGGTCGACCTTCCTTCTGGTGTATTTCTGAAATTTCAGCCCCAATGATTTTAAAATTTTGACCTGTAGTACTCTAAAATGTCTTCTCTACAATTCCATGGGTCTGACCAAAATTGGGTGTGTCGGATGAAAGTTATGGTAACTTTCTCAAACCTTGCTAAATGTTAGCCTATTCTAGAGAGAAAACTTGTAACAAATGTCACACACTCAATATTTTCTATCTGATTCTGAAACTCATACAGCAAATACTATGGACCGTACTTGTTCCAATGCAATTGGTCTCACATAATTTGGATCCTCTAGGAAGAAGTTATGATTATTTTACCTGAAACACCTATTTGAGACTAGTTACATGACTAGTAAAAAAACCTTGTATCTTGAAATTACAATGACCCAGAAGCTAAAATTCATACCATAGGTACTCTGATATGTCTTCTAAATATCCTCCAAGTTTCATTTTCTGAAGTGGCTCCAAAAATAAGTTATAGAAAAAATTCAAAGATGACGTGCTTAAGGAAGCAAAACTCTAGGATCAATGCTCGGATACCAAATGTAATGAACCAAATGCTTAAGATATCATAACAGAACAAAAGTACACACCATGTATAGAATGTGAGCGTGGAACACAAATCCAATATAGATAACTTACACAATAACTCCTTAAATAATAGGATAAACTCTTCCACATAACCAAATGCATTCATACATCACAATTCCCATCTCTACAATAATAAATACATGATCTCTATATGTACCTATTCACACTTGCATATGAGGCCCCTTTACTATTAGGCCGACCCTATTACATATCTATTTACACATTTCATGTACATTTGTGACTATATATTCCCCCCTTGGGGTCATATCATATACATTTATCCCTATATATGCTCCCCTTGGGTCATAACATCCACAACATTGATGACCTCCCGACCTCGTATTCCCACAGGGGCAAAAAATTGAATCTAATTTCTACTACAGCTTGTATCAAACTGCTTCTAATTTAGCTCATGGGCCCAATTTTTTCTCCGCTGGAATAAAGTCTACAACTCTCTATTTCGCACCAGAACTTTAGCAGTTAAATTCGGGCACTAATCCTGCTTCATGACCCAACACAATGGTGTGCTAAAGATTTACTCTCTGGCTCCTTTAACATTTGTTTGTCGATCCCTTTACCTCACCAGATGAACATGTGCCACGACCATGGGCTTAACACCACCAGACTTAAATTTTTGTAGTCCATCAGACCTTTCCCACAGTTGATCTGCTCTAAATCCAACAGTATGAAATCATCAACTTTTATGTCCACTACATTGGGCCTTTGCGACGGGACTTACATGTGGATTCCACGTGTTGCCTGCTCACTCTTCAATCTGAATGCTATATTTCGATCACTCATTCGTCCACGTCATTGCCACATGTCCACTTCCCATTCGTTGATGACACATCTAAGCTCTGTTAGCTGCCACATGTCACTCTAGTGACTTTCCATGTGTCTCTTCCTGAGTCATCAATCTACTCAACTCTGAATAGATCTCAATGGTCTATCGGTGTCACTATGTTGGACTTAAATTTGATGTAGGACTCTGATGGTCCCACTCTAACACCCAACAGAAAGTCGCCACACATCTGTTCCTCAACATCGATCTATATAATCTTGAACGTATCTCTGCCATTCATCGTTGTCCTTCCATCTGAGTTACTCCAACGGATTGATTCTGATGGCCCTGCTCCGACACAAAATGGTGTATTGCCATGCGTCCTTTCCTTAACCCTGGACCAGGGTCACTCTGAATCTATCATGACTGTCTGTCGAATCTTCCTTCACCAATCTGGACCGTTGATTAAGCAAGTAAGAGTTGTCCGTTCATGAAGACACTGCCATGTTTCATTCTCATATCCAATCACCTGGATCGTCCCAAAGTCATCCAGACCATTTGCCGTATTGTCTTCATCGGGACAACTTTACAAACTGTACTCTGAAACACGTACTCTGAATTTCAATCGTATGCGTTGATTTCCTTTGTCCTCTGATTGATCTACACCATAGATCAGAACTACCTCATCAAAGTATCCTCCCATTTCACACTCTGAAACACTCTTACTACCATTGCTTCAGATTCTGAACTCATAATGGATGTTATCTGTCCATCTAAACAGACCTCCCTTTGAGATCTAATCTTGCTTGTTCGTCCTTCCTTCAACTCTTAACAAAAAAATCACTCTACCATTGACGGTCACGATTAACTATCGTATGTAATTGGATGGTGGTTGTTCCTCTTTGCATGTAAAGGTTTTATTTGATGTTATCAACTTCACCTGCGAACTGATTTTGAGTTTAACTATGTTCTCCTCAATCTTACCTTGATTTAAAGGATCATTGTTGATCCTGTCATGATCAACAATGTATCACGATCTTTGCGGTTCCCTTCCACTTGATACCTGCAAATACAATTAACAGAGTCCACATCAGACTTTCACCATTCACACACATACACTAAACAAAGGTCTAACACATCATTTAACACCGAACACTCGAAACATAGTGATTATATTCTCAATTGTACACATGTTGTACATTAGATTTACATAAGGCCTTCTCCTCTAATGGCCTTTCATAGTCTCTCCCACTATTGGCCTAATTTCCTTTCAATTGGCCACACTCATGCCTGAAGGCTTACAATCGTTAAAACAAAAGATCCTGAAACTATAATTTGTTTTAGATATGAAAACTCTTACATGAATCCCTAGGATCCTTCAAATCCTACAATCACTCTAGAAGTTCACAACTTACTCCTAGGATCTCTCTCTAGATCTCACACTCTTGAGATCTGCTCATCAAAGGAAGATTTGATTACATAGCATCATTCCCAATTCAACAAACCCTATCTTTAAGAATGCTTCTAGAACTCATTAAACATAGAATTTTCAGTAATTCATTCTTAAGGAACCCACTCCCTTAGAAAAACAAAAGACCCCCTAGGCTTAATCAAATGTGCTTGATTTTGGAGGCAGGATGCTCTTGCATCAAACATAATTAAAATTGGTTGATATATGTCAATTTATGTCATTAGTTTAAAAAGATGAAAAATGGTACCGATTGACATATATCAACCACTTTTAATTATGTGGTTGCATTCAACTCACAAGTCTTAATATGTATTGAGGAAACACCCTACCTAGTAGTTGGGTCCACTTAATCCATTTTATTCTAGGAGACTAAATAGCAAGGGCTCTTACCGAGGGCGTTTATAGTTATTCACAGATGTAGTCATATACTTTTCGAGTGATGTACTTGTAGATTGACAAATCGCTAGGGCTACATAATCGCATTGAATTTCTCTTTCACTCATCCTAGGTAGGTCTACCAATGCATATTTCTCCTCTACCTACCACTCTTTGAGTTCATCCATGCTTAATTGAGCTCCATATAACATTATCCTTTTATCTTTGATATTTATAGGTAGGCGAGGAACTGAGTTGGGTGACTTTGGAACTCTTTATGGTTGGCATACATCAAGGTTTGAGTAGTGCTAATCTCATATTAGAGTTTAAAAGTGCAAGCCATGAACTCAGACATGCTGGTCATATATGTCTTATAATAAGCCACTACCTATTCCAGTTGCTCTATCTTCTAGTTGCATGCTTCAATTTTCTTTGTCATGCTTTTAATGTTAAATTCAGAATCTTGGGAAAGGGAAACCCCTACAGGCACTATGACAATGAGATCTGTTCTTGTATCTTCCATTGGTGGGGTTTTTCGTGGTGGTTGTGAACTCAAGAACTCTTGATAGTTTAAGTGTTTTGAGTGGTTGCTTTACAACCTGACCTTTGGTTTTGTTAAACACAAACAAATCCAGAATTGCAACTGCATCGGATTTACAAGGGGTGAACTTTCCCAAGTCAAATTCACCAAGAGTTAAGTGGCCTCACGTGATGGATGACCTTGAGGTTTTGCATGAAGTTTCAAGATAAGAAGTTCTTGTGTCACTGGGTTCTAATCCTATTGCTTCCTCTTCCCCTTTCTTTCCTACTTCATTCTATTCTTTATTTTAAAACTATTTTAGCTAAAATTGAAAACATAAAGTTCTTGTGTCAATGGGTTCTAATCCTATTGCTTCCTCTTCCCCTTTCTTTCCTACTTCATTCTATTCTTTATTTTAAAACTATTTTAGCTAGAATTGAAAACATAGGATATAATAATCCTTGAAACACATTATTATTTCTAAGTCATGTTTAACATAACAAAACCTTTCATTCAAATAATGAATAGGGATACAATTTGAGTTATATATATATATAACTATTTAATTGAATTTGACGTATTATCCTTGTGGTTTCGTAAGTCTTTAAACATAATACCATTCTCTTATTTTTTTAATTGGAAGTTTTATGTTACTTTCTTGGGAATCCCGTTTTATTTGGAATCATGATTGTTGTATATCAACTAAATTGATTATATAAAAAGTTATATCACATGAGAAAATGATGACCTTATCTATGGAGTATGTTTATATAAAATAGGAAGAATTAAAAGTTAAAACTTTAATTTTCAAGTTTACGTGAGTTAATATTATGTGTAATTTTCAATCAGTTTGAATAACTTTTATCTATAGGATTAAAAGTAGTGCTCACACAAAATTGTGTGGTCAATTCTCACTTACTTATATGTTTTAGTGTATTACAAGTATGTTTTTGTTTGTGGATGGAATATGGTGGTATGTTAAAAAAATTTATGGATTTTTTTATTATTATTATTAATAACTTTTTTGTTCAAAGAAAAATATGGATATTGAGATTTATGTCACATTGTGTGTGTAAGTATCAATAGTGAAGACTTCATGTGATAATTTAATTGTCGGTGTTTTTATTGAGTATAGTGATTTCAATCATTGTTAAGGTGGGATGATGATAACTTATGGAAACAAGTGTGGAGGGGCATGGATATAGGGATGTCGTAGTGTATGAATTTGGATTTCATATGAAGTATGTTAATAACATTTCTTTGTAAATTTTGAAATAACTAAACACAAAGCAACATATATTGCTTCAAAATTGGATTCACAACTAATAAAAAATCAAGAAAAGTTTAACATTGATCGCAGACACATCAAGACATATGAATGTAACCTCTCATTTCTCTTATTAGCAATACTTGGAGACCTATAAAGCATGCAAACAACAACGTGTGCGTTTTTATTCTAAGTGTCAATCATACCATAGGAAAGGGTGACATTTTCCTTATTTCTTCCATCAGGGTCTTTGCCACTACAAGAAATGTAGCCTTACAACCAATCCACAATGCTTCCTCATAGATGTTTTAAAATATTTTATGGGTTAAACATAGGGCAGAGTTAAAAACATATTAAATGTTTATTGTTGTTCACAAGTTGTATTTCTCGGAGAAACGATCATGGAAGAAGCATGTAGAGTGTTGAACAAAATGAAGATGGAAAGTTTTTTACTATAAGAAACAATTCACATTGTCCTTATTTCTTTGCTAGGTTCTTTGCTACAACAAGAAATGCAACCCTATGAGTAAACTATTTGAATACATGAGATATTTTCTAAATTAAAATGTCGTGGTAATTCGGTGAGCTATGCTACTCCGCTACAATTGAAAACCTAAAAGACATAGTAAGCAATCAAGCAAACCAACATGGAAGCTTTTGACTTGTATCATATTTTCCCCTTAGTTCTACTGCTGCACACCTTAGAAAAACTTAAAGACATCGTCGTGTTCATTAATCGACCATACATCTTATATTCTACTAGCCATACATTAATAATCAAATCAACATAAAAATTGTTTACCTGAAATTCAGTGGAAATATTGTTTGATTTTGTCAAGTCATCTAGATCACTTTCGTTAATAATGTATTGCTTTATGCCTTTGCTTCTGATTGTTTGAATTGATAGGAAGAGAGATTCCCCTTGCATGTTTTTGTTGCTTGACTCATTCGGTTCCTATTGTTCTATAGCTCCGGCTGCAATTAACACTAGTTAGTGCTTTTATACATGGTTCGTTGATCCTAGATATATCATTTATACATCTAAATTGTAGGGGAGCTACAACGATGACAAATAAATCGAAAACAACAATTGTTGATGTAGGTCAGGCATGTCAAATGCTATTTGCTCCTAAGATTTGATACCTAATGGAGTAAAAAATTATATCCCTAATGGGTACTCCATAGCAAGCTACATTACGCGAGTAGAGGGAGCACACTCATAAAATTTGATACCTGATTGAACAAAGAATTTCATTTCCAATGGGTATTATGGATCACACTGCATTTGACGAGTAGAGGGAGCATCCTCAAGAAGAAATGAAGTACACAAATCAAGGAGGGACTCTAGAAGTTTCAAGAGACCTACATGTGGTTACTACCATTTACCATGCCACACACTTATTAGAAATTAATATAAAAAGTGGAGGACAATAACATATCAAATGAAATAT
>JZKD02S0157113.1:0-23427 GCA_000966675.3 Picea glauca
TCTCAAGCCTTGAGGACAATGATGTTTTTAAGGGGGAGGACATGTTAGGGACCTAACCACTAACATAGGTAGAATAATATGTTTCCATATAATAAAGGTCAATATTAATAAGGCCTAGAAATAAGGAAGAATAAGTCAAATGTAAGAAGACCTAATAGAATATTCTACTTCTAGAAGGATATTCCTCTAGATTGTTCTTTTGGATAGACATATTTAGTATAAATAGGAGTAGACAGTATGAGAAGTTTTGTCTTGGATATTATTGTAATGGATATCTTCTCTACTGGAGGTTTCCCCCTCGAAGAGGCAAGTGAACATTGCTCTCAGTAATCAAAGTTCTCTTTCTAATGTTATTATGGTATTATTTTGGTATTATTGTGGTGTTGTTATGGTTATATCATTGTTTATCTTCCATTTCTAGATAATTATTTATGTTCTTCATACTATTTTATATCTGCAATATTACAAGCTCCAAAACAACAAAAAGTATGAGACATTCTCAATAAGGAATAATATATCATTATTTATAGGCAGTGGCACCAAATGTTAACTACATAGAGATCGTTCTATAATGAGTCCTATTTGATCTAACAAGACATTTTTTTATTGACTACATGAACAAGAGATTCATCTAATAAATACAAAGAACTAATTTTATCTACACTTTCAACTTCACTCTTCTTTGGATTATATTTTTCCCTTTTAGATAAAAAGTACCCCCATTCAGAGGGAAAAGCTTCCTAAGACCTTGAATCTCCAACACCTTCCTACCTGAAAACCTTTCTAGGGGAATGTTTTTCCCATCCAAAAATGTATCAACATTAGTCTCCTCTCCATATTCATCTTCTAAGTCCATGACACCTAACTCAATTTATTCTTTTTTTAATTGGAACCCTTATTTTAATCAAATCCCCAATGTTAATCGTTATATCTTGAATAGAAAGATATTTCTCTTCTTGTAAATCACCACACTTCCCTATATCCTCTTCATCTACCTCTCTCATAAGTCTCTTTTACATAATATGAGTGATCTCCTTATCTCTAGCTATGTCTTTTAAAAAAAATCAACAATAATGGATATATGCTCTTTAGAGATTGACTTATGTTTGGAACTCCAAGTCCTAGTCAATTGACCTTTGGTACCCTTGGGTGGAATGTTTTCTTGAACTTGTACCTCCATATCCTTGTCAAAAATATCCTTTTCATTAGGTAGATCATTCTTTTGGAAAGTACACTTTAAATGTCCATACAAATGGCATATAAAACACCTAAAAAATATATCCACATAGTTTATCTCTTGTCAATAAGGCTTATTTCTAGCTTGAATGTTTATTTCCTCTAGTAGACCATCTCTAATATTTATGTCCATGAAAATATTCACCGTGTATTTCTTATTCAAGGTGTTGATTTTTTCATCCATATCCAAAATCCCTACCAACTTATTATCAATCAGAGTTAGGGCCCTCTTGGACCATAGTTCCAATGAGAGTGAATATTCACCTACAAAGGTTGAATATCTACCCTCTTTCTCGTAGGATGAAGCAAAGTAGTACAATATTTGAGTGATAGTTTCAACTATCATGGCAAAATTTCCCCCTCAAAATAGTCTCCTTATTCTACATAGACTTGAAAAGAAATGTAATCCACCTAAAATAGAAGATTGGAGCATAACCCCACTACTATCCTAAAAACATTTTTATCCATATGCTCATAAACATCCCTGAAATCAATTTTATGTGATGTTTTCCAGCTAGTGCCATGACCTGGCATATCTACACTTTCTTCATCACCACATCCTACCCATTATTAGCTTCATCCCTACCGATATAATATTAACATACCTAGTTTCTTTTTCTTCCTCTTAACTAACCCCTCCACTATGGTAGAAAGATTTGTATATCCCATATCCTTATCTATATTATCAATCAATTAAAGGATTAAATGGTGAATGACCTGCTCATGTTTTCCACCATTCTTACAATTCTCCTTATACCTGGACTTCACCACCTCCAATGAATTCTGGATCGATCATTTGCATGTTAAAATTCAGCAATCCAACACGTAACAAATTACTTCTTTGTAAACCCTTGTTGTAATAAACTCACTAAGAAAATTTATTGAATAAAACCATGGATAATTTTTAACGATATAAATAAATAAATCATCAGAAGAAAAAATAAGAAACCATAGACATTTACACACGTAATTGTCTGTGTTAAAAACCCTAAGAAAAAACCAACAACTTGTTGATTTTATTAATATAAAATATAGGATCTCATCTTGGGATAATGGCCCACCCAAGGAATAATACAAAACAACAAAATATCCTTTCCTATCACATCTAGCTGCTACTCCTTTGCTTTCCCTTACTCATTTCCTCAAACATTTCCATAACACACTAGGATGAAATTCCTTGTCCACCCAATCAATGAGATAACCTATATAACTTTGTGTGTGTCTCCTCCTTTCACTTAGGTTGCCTTTTATGATATTGATTTTACCCTGAATCCAAAACCTTATATCTCCAAAGTGATCAATGGTTGAGATTAGATCAGACCTTTAGTTTATGATCTAATGGATAGGCTTTAATATAACTCACTAATGTCAAATACTTAGACATTTGAATTAAATTAAACTCCATTAATCATAAAATTGCATTCACTTTAATAAACACTTAATTAAAGTGAAACTCCTAAGTCGTGAGAGGTATTTAGGATGATTTCCACATGTTAAGACTCATCTTTATTTCTTTATGTGAGACAGGGAAATGTATATATCTTGCAGGGAAATCACATAGGTATATCCAAGGAGATATTATATCATTTATCGATGTCAGTGAAAAAGGATGATGAGTAGGAGGATTCGTAGGGTGAACAGATTTCATAGGCTTCCAATGTAGTGAGTCAAACATTAGATGGGAAGAGGGGGTTATCTCATTCTAGTTCTTTCAGGAGATAAAGTTGGTATGAGCTAATATTGATGGATGCTCATGAGATGGAGGAGGCTCCTAGGAGTACAGACATAGAGAGCAAGCCTTCGAATAAGTGTTCATACTTTAGGGCACTCATGTGTAGCATCATCAATTCCAAGACTTCCAGTGTTGAGAGAGAATATGACCAATAGGATTGGAAGGATATTAGTGTTTAGGATGTTGTTTGTGACATTGTGCTAGGGTTAAAGGGAGAATTAATTCTAGGTGGCTCTTCAATAGCTACCGTCCTTGCTAAGAGGGATTGTTTATGTTTATAGCATCAAATTGGTACTTCCACATCGATTTTGTGTCTAGTGTCATATCATGTTTTCCAAATAAGAACCCAAACATCCTAAAAATATACGGTGCATCCATTGTCCTCCATTGTTGAAATTGAGAGTAACACATCTACCACCTCTAGAGAACCTATTCACTCTAACTAGAACCTGAGTACCCAAACTCCCTCTAAAACACACTTGAAATTTGTTCCAAGATCCACATGTAGATCCAAGTTCATCTCTTACAAAATGGTGAACAACTCATGTGTCCCTGTCATGTTCTTAGTCCACTGAGAAAATAAATGTAACCAACTCATGTTGCCCCAACAACTTCTCTTCTCCTTTAGATTGAACAAATTTCAAAAGACTCCATATTTGATCCATCTATGACTCACTAAATCTAATAATTTTTTCATCCCCTGATCTTTGGATGAAAATCCTTCACCCATCCAAGATCCCCTTGAAGTATATTCCTTCATGACTCAAGCACTTGAAGAAAAGGCTTTCTTTGCTCCAAATACCATAACTTAGAAACATGAGAAAATTTTATTTTTTTCTCCTTTGTGCTCTTGTGATATAGATATATAGATGAAAGAAAATATGGTATCTCCATGATGGCTACTCAAACCTCTATCCAAAATTATGATGTTGCATAACAAGCCACCCAAAATAAATTTCATGCTGCCCAGTCTCGTTGTTTGCGTCCAAAAACCTGCTAGTTTTTTCTTGTTTCCTGAACCTACTACCTCTTTCTTGGAAGCTACTTCCTAAACTTTCTAGCTTAAGCTTCCCGTAGCCTCTTGTTGCTACCTGATATTTGTTTGGGGCTTCTTGGGAGTCTTCTAGGCTCCTAGAGGATTTCCCGGTCTCTAGTGGCACTTCCCTTACTTAATGTGGTGGTTTCCAAATGTCTTGTTGTGGTTGGAATTATGTTGGTTTTTGCTCGCAGCCTCCACCTTTTCCCTCGCCCTTCTACGAGAATCCCCCAATGACCCCTTCTTTCTTGGAAGTTAATAGGTGGTGGCTACTGTGGTTGTTATCCCACACTATGTCTAGTGATTGAAACATAAAATGCTTTGTGGCCTACAACTACTCCTTGACCCATATCCCTTGGCCACCTTGACCACATCCTCTCGTCATCACCTCCGTGTCAGGTTTTCTACGCACTAGCTCACACGCCCAGCTCTTGCCTCAACACCCACAAATCCTTTAGCCCATGTGCTCACAAACCCATTTGAAGCCCTATGTCCATGCACCTACAACCTATCTCCATGCGGATGTAATGCAATACAATGGGATCGTACGACTGTTGTACAACCCGTAGAGTCATCCTTTTATTTTTAATTATTTTTAATTCATTTACCCACAATCCTGCAAACAATAATTCCCTGCAAATTACGTTTGTGCACTTTGTTCCTTTTCAAAACTGATCATGCTTTGATACCACGTTAAATTTAAATTTTGGCAACCGAACACATGACAATTTACTTCCTAGTAAATCCTTGCTATAATAAAATTATTAAACAAATTTACTGAATAAAAGGATGGCTAAGTTTCAATGATCTCAATAAATAAATCAATAGAAGCAAAAAATGAAACCATACGCATTTGCACATGTAATTATCTGGGTTAAATCCCCTAGAAAAACCACTAAGGGAAAACCTATACCTTGTTGATTTTATTAAGATAAAATTTGGGCTCTCATCCTGTGATAATTTCCCCCCCTGAGGATTAATACAAAACAACAAAATAGTCTATCCCATCGCACCTAGTTGTTATTCCATTGTTGTCACTTGCTCCATTCCTCGGAACCTACCCCTGCACACTTGGATGAAATTCCTTCTCCACCCAATCAATGAGATCTCCTATCTCAATCTATGTGTGTCTCCTCCTCTCACTTAGAATTCATTTTATAATCTCGAGTTTACCCTAAATCCAAACTCTAGATCTCCAAAGTGATCAATGTCTGAGATTAGATCTCACATTCACTTTATGATCTAACGGGTATGATTTAATTTAACTCACTAATGCCAAATACTTAGGCATTTGACTTAAATTAAACTCTATTAATTATAAAAGTACATTCACTTTAATAATCACTTATTTAAAGTCAATCTCCTAAGTCCTAAAAGATATTAAGTACGACTTCCACATATTAGACACAAAACCAATGTGGAAGTACCTTTCCAATGCTACAAACATTAACATTTCATTCATGGGCGAACATGATACTAGTGCTACCCTACAACTCTCATCATTTTCTTTAAATTCTACCTTGACCTAACTATCCTTCCAACTAATAACACATTCTTTCTGCTCACTCATACATGACATAGTTGAAACACTAAATATAGTATCATATTTATTATTCATATATGAACACAAAAGCCTCCTTCCATGATTTGGTACCTTCACAAAATTGTTGTCATCTTAAATATCCAACTCCTCCCTAAATTTGACAGTCCCCTATGGCTTCGACCACATTTTTTGTTTTCCCAAATTACAAATTACAGTCATATTATTAAATAGACAACTCCTCCCTAAATTTTACAATTCCCTACAACTTCCACCACATTTTTTGTATTCCCATGATTAGATATCAAATTAACAAACCAAGAAACAAAGAAATAACAAGTCTATGAGCACATCTCAAAATAAATCCCTCCATTGTCACCCCTCCAAAACTTTAAAGCCACACGCTCTAGTTGTCGATGGTACTTTAGAAAGAGCTAGTTAAAATTTCACCCCACCAAAAATCTCCAAAACTTTAAAGCCACACGCTCTAGTTGTCAATGGTACTTTAGAAAGAGCTAGTTGAAATTATTGGTTATATGACAGAAGTCTATGAGCACATCTCAAAATAAATCCCTCCATCCTCACCCCTCCAAAACTTTAAAGCCACACGTTCTAGTTGTCGATGGTACTTTAGAAAGTGCTAGTTAAAATTTCACCCCTCCAAAAATCTCCAAAACTTTAAAGCCACACACTCTACTTTAGAAAGAGCTAGTTAAAATTATTGGTTATATGAAAGCCACTATCTATTAAGGCACTGTCTAAGAAAAACTTTTTAGATTTTCAATAAAAAACAAAACACGATTAATCATCCATAGAAATTTTAAATTTTAATAAAAAAACAATAACAACACTCCATGTTCACCCAATCCAATAAACCAAAATATTTAAAATGAATGAACCAAAAAACTTTTAGCAATTACTCTTACCATTTTCACATACCGGTACCTAAAAAACCATCCAACTCTTTATAAGATTTTGCCAATTCTACGGTCCAGCTAAGTTTACAACAAACTTATTCCTTCTACGGAACCTTGACTTTTAAGGATATGAATGAATATGAAGAACTTCAATGAAAAAGGATATTAAAACAAGTGTTGCATGGCAGCATAGTCCCTGCCAGGTTGGTATGGGAGTAAATGTGACCTAGTATAGGCAAGTTGCTAGAAAGTTGAAATACATGTGGTTTGTGTGCAAAACATAGTATTCCCGAATTAGTTCTTCTTGAAAAAATATAAAAAATTATCAATGTTTGAATGGTTGTTGGACACAAAAAAATTAGCATTACCGAATTGGTTATTTTTAAAACTAGGACATAGAAATTCATCATAAATAAATAAATTATACATATGAAATATGTATTTGTAGCAAGGAGGTCAGAAAGCAAATTTTGAAAAATGGTGTCGAAGTGTTTGGTGCAAAATGTATATGAGGGAAATGTTGTGTGCAAGGTGCATATCTTGAAAGATGAGGAAAAAATGAATGACAGTTGGCAGGAGAAGCACCATCTAATTTTGGAAAGTATATAGGAAACATTTTATTTTTTTGAAAGTATATAAGAAAGTAAAAAATTTGTTGACAATGAAAGATTAAATTTGGAAATTTAAATGCATTTTCAATGTGGACTGGTGAAAGATAAAAATATATGATGACATAAAATTAATAGGAGATAAGAGATATAAAAAATTTAATGTATTTGTGAACATTTTCCATGAATGCATTTGTTATAGAGAGTGTTGAAAGATAAGAGTAGAGTCTTTAGGATATAAAAATTTAGATGCATTTTTATTTGAAATATGTCAGAAAATAGAAGTTTGTTACATACCACCGCAAATGTTGAAATATACAAAAAAAAAACAAAGTGTGTTACATATAAACTAGAATTTCAATGCATTTGTCATGTAGACTAGGATTGGGGCTCCCGCAAACCATTAGAGAAATATTTTCAAGAAACATGATTGTGGAAAGAAGATAGAGTGCAACAACTGCAAAAGAAAATAAATGGAAAGATATAAGTGTTTCCGTATACATGTTTATTTAAGAAAGTGGAATAACTGGGTTGAGAAACAAAGAAATATGGGATTAGTAAACTTACAGTGAGGGTACATATGATCGCTTTGCTTGTTTTCTTACGGCTACCCTTTCATTGATATCGACGACTACTGTGGTTTCAAGGATGTTCTCCAGGGTTGTTGGAATGTTGGCAATTGCTTGTTGTCTTTCGTTGGCTACCTATTTCAATTACCTTTCGACCCATTCTTCAATGTACTCTCTCATTGGGGCAACATTGATCTCATTCCGGATCTTGATGTTGAAAAGATCGTTTTCTAATTCCTGGAAGTCGATAGAAAGATTAGAGAGAGCATGACGAATTTCCTCATTTTGTACTGCATATTTGACTAGCCAGTCATGGATGTGAGATTGATCAAATTGAAGGATGTTGTAAAAAATTTCTAGAGAGAAGGTCTTCAACATAGAAACCTATTTATCGAACTCCTCTTTGGTTTAGGGTAAGGAGTTTGCGATTAAGAGAGGGTCTCGGAAGTCGTTTTTTTTCCTAGCTAAGTCTATATTTGACATCTTTGTGAATAATTTATCTTTCTTCGATATGACTTGTTCACATGACTGAACAATGAGACGCGGGTTGTTTACTTTTTCTTTCCAACATGCATTCAATTGGCCGATCCAGTTTTTGGATGGAAGATCTTCTTCTCTTCTTTTTGTTTCTGCCATATTGTCGACAATCTTGCCAAAAGGAATGACCGTTTTTAAGAAGAATTTTTCTTCATCTTTTAATTTGGCTTGCAAAATCTCAAGCAAGATATGTGCCCTAGTTCCAAGGGAAGTGATGGTTTGTGATCTTTTCTAGGCATCGATAACCAGTTCCATTATTTTTGTGATATTTTTTTCCACATATCCTTTACAGGATGTGAGCAGGGTGGAGGGTGCTTTTACATTGGGTGCAGGGGTGCCAGGCATGGCTATTGCCAAATGATCGACAAGCAATGGCATAGGAAAGAAAGCGTCTTCCAATTACTTGACTTTGTCCTTCAGTCTAGCATTGTGGGTCTCCATGCGTTCAATGGAGTCATGAAGCACTTCTCCGATCGCGGTGTGAAGTTGACATATTTGGGACGGCCGCATGTTGGCAACGTCAACCTTTGAACAAGATTTTCCTTTGATATTTTTTACATTTTTTTCTGAAATATCAATATTTTGTTTTGGCTATCAAAAACAACGCTCTGGAAAATGAATGATTCATCTTCGTCAAAATTTTGGGCAATGGATATGTCAATTGGATGGCTGTGGTGGATGGCGTCCTCGGGCTGATCAAAGAAGGGAAACATGGCATCCAGATCAGTGTCAATTTCCATTTTCTTAGTCTAAATTTCTGGGTCTTCTGCCTGCCCTACATTTTTTTTTTCTTTTCCTCTCCACTGGAAGCTTGTGAGAACTATCAATTTTAGAGTGAGGAGGGTCGTTATCTCCTCCTTCGTTTGAAGAATTCTCGGTTTCTTTGTTGCAGCGATGGTTCATTCAAGCGATGCTCCGGGATGTCGAACTTTTTTGAGTGGTGTTTGCGGATTGAACACTCTTGTCAGTGGGATATTTCCCCTATTGCATGTACAATTTGGTGCAGCTTTTCACTGTCTCTACGTCATAGGTATTAGAGGAAGGCTCGTGACTCTCTCTGTTTTTGGGCAGGTGTTTATTTACAAAACAATCATCGAGGCCAAGTGAATGTAAATGTTGTCTAAAATTATCATAGGGGTTGAATCCTTTTATGTGTTCATCATATCTAAGGTTGGAGATACTAAAATGTGCTACGAAATCATCAAATTTGTTGACGTTTTTCAACACGAACTCCCCTATTTTCCAAGGCATAGGAATGAACTGTTTTTTTTTCTTCCTTTGGAACAAGTGGAATGAGTAGCTTTATTGACGTGCTACTTCTACAATAAAAATTATGTCTGTAATGTGACATGGAAGGAGAGCAGGTTGTTCAGTGGAGCTAAAAATTCTTATGACAGTGTAATTATCCAAATGTTGGATTGTTCCCTTTTTGTCCAAAAAAATAGTTTCTTTCTCAGATAAGCAGGGAGGATTTTCTCCTAACAAGAAAAGTTTGAAAAAAGAGAGGAATCCATTAAAAACCTCATAAAAACAGTGGGAATCCTTATGCTTCCACAAGGTCTGGTACCAGAACGTTACTGGGTGGAAATCACAGTTGACATTCTTGGATAGAGACAGTTGTGGAAATCGATAGGAATGTGATATTGCAATAACTAAATAGGATGACATATAAAATTTATTTCCCCTTTTGTAGCTTCACAATTGGGAAGAGATTTCATAAGAAATTATCCTTCCCCAATCAAAAATGTCTTGTTTGTTGACGTGAAATACAAAATGTAAAGAGACATGCGGGAAACAGTAGTTGTGGATTGTTGTCCCGTTATTCTTGTAAACAACCAGGGAATTTCGCGAAAAGGATTTTTAAATGAACTAACCTGCATGCTTTTAATATCTTCAGGAACTAGATTTGGGTTTTCCAAAAAAAGGGGCAAGAGGTCCAATCCATTATTATTCTTTGCTAGAAATTGTTATCAATCTTCTCCTTTGAACATCAATGTTGGCTCGGGCAATTTCAACATCTGTTGGAAGAGTTGAGGTGACAAAGAAACAAAAGAGTGGTTGTGCAGTGGAATAATTCTTTTCTCTGCAATAAATTTAACGATGCACCAAGAGACCAAGTCCTTACAGTCAAAAACCTCAGGGACACAGCGTACATGAGAAATCCCGGAGGTCCAAATTACTTGGTTCTCTGCGGCAGAGGTTGAGTAATAAGAAAATTCCCTAGACCAATGGAAGTTCTGGTTGTGATGACCGAAGATGTTCACTGTATCTCCACAAAACAGGTGCGGAATTGATTCCATATGTTTATGAGAAGGTTACTTTGCTACAAATGATGGTTTAAATGAATAGTCACAACGAATAATGTAACTTTTTGCTAAATCTTGGTTAAATGCTTATGAATGGGAAAGCTCCTCAAGCCTGTCATTGATTAATGAAAATCGATATTGGTGGTGTATGATGAGTTGTTAGGAGTAAAGTTTATTTATTTCATATTTAGAAATGCGAAGGTGGTGGGTACAACAAAGAGAAATTAAGGAATGGAGGTTTCTTGAATGTGTGAAGGCCACACGATGTGAAAGGGATTTCATGATTTTGAAATGAACACTCGGAAGGGACAATATAATCTCCCCGCAAATTTTGGTTTAATGTGCATGAATACAAGATTTCCTCGGCCCTTTCACCCATCAATGACAATATATATGGTTTCTGCATGATGTCTTGTTAGAATTAAATGCCAATAATTCTATATTTAGAAACAAGATATGTCTATATATATATATATATATATATAACTTTGNATATTTAGAAACAAGATATGTCTATATATATATATATATATATAACTTTGTATTTTCTTTTATTGTATAGAAGTGCGAAGGTGACAGAGACAACAAAGAGCAAGGAAAGAATGAAAAGTTCTGAAAAGTGGTTGGACGTGATTCAAAAAAGCGTTACAGGGATAGTTAGGAAGAGATCATGAAGTGGGAGTTCAGCGATCGGTTTGTATATTTGCAGAATTTCGGCAAAATGACTATGTATGGAATAGGGAAATTGCTAATTGCATGCGTAGAAATAAGATCTTATATATAATTTCCATCTGCTAATTCCAAAAGGACGTCGCATAGGAAACAACGAATACGAACTGAATATTTCTTCAACTCGGCAAAGGGATGATTCCCTAAAGAAATTTGAACAAATGGCGAAGTATGGAAAACAAACAGATGGGCTTCAAAATGGGTTCTCAATATTTATAGTAAATATGTGAGGAAGTGGTGGTTAAATTGTATTTCTCAAAAGTTTTCAGTGCAAAAAATGTGCATCACGGAAAAGGGCATGATAGGTGGACCGTAATACAGAAAAGGGTAAAATTTCATGTTTCATAATTTTTGAGTGCAAAATGTGTAAAACGGAAGAGATCATGAAAAGGACATGATAGGTCGACTGTAATACAGAAAAGGGCATGATCTAAGAATGGATGCAAATTTGTATATCTGTCAATTTGTATATAGAAGAGCTATGAATGTTGTTTGGAGGTCCTATAAAAGTAAAGATGCAATGTTGATGCAGCCAGTGGGGTCCTCCTGTCAATTTCTATATGGCAGAACTCTGGTTGGCAGTTGTGGGACAGGGAAAAATAGAGGGTCAATTAAAAGAAAGGGGAAGCTTAGAAATTGGATCCACTTCTTTGGTTGAAAAAATTGAAGGTATCTGCGCCAAAAACAGGCACGGGTTCCGCAGTATGCAAGATCCTTGGAGTTTTCTCCTCGATTAATCATCCTTTGCTGAAATTGATATTTTTCAGAAGCTTTGCCTAAGGAAGAAGAAAAAAATGGTTGCAGGGAAAGTGGAATAGCCCTTAGTTGAAACTGGGTCTTCATAGTTGAAAAAAATTCAGTAGTATAGCTTGCACGTGCAATTACAGAGGCCCAAATTAGTCCATTCTGGGAAGAAGGAGATGACTAGTAGGAAAATGCGTTGCAGTAGCGAAAGTTTTGCACCTGACACCCAAAAATGTTAAACAAATTTTTTTGTCTTGAAATATATCTCTGGAAGCATCAACATATGATTTATTTATAGTCAAACTCTTCCACCCTGAAACGGACTAATTTGGAACTCTGGAATTCCTACTTTGGTGGTGCAAAGTGGTTGTTGCGTTCACTGTCTGTTTTTTTTTTTTGAAACTCCTTTTGGTGTTGTCATGACTGCGATCAACGAACTGGGAAGGTCTGTTCGTTATGGTTCATTTCAATTTGGGCCTAGGAGTCAAAATATTTTTTTTAATTGCCATCATCCATTGTCGTATCATCGTCCATCAGATCATCTTCTTCTGGCTTGGAATTCATGGTATAAAGTTCTGTGACAGGCATGACTGTAAGTGGGCAAGTTCTCTGAGCAACCAAGGTTGGCATCAAATTTTTTGGCTTGAAATATATCTCTATGTGTACCAAGGGACCATCTTGTTTTTTGCTCGTGGCCGAAGAGATATGAATAGTAAGAATATGCCCTGGAATAGTGGAACCTATGGCCATTATGCCCCAATGTGTTGACTGTGTGTGGAGAGAACTGCCGCCATAAGTTATTAATAATTTCCATTTGCTAGAGACAATGTTTCAAATGAAACTTGGGGAGGGATAATATAAGCCTCCACAAACTCTGGTTTAATGCGTATTAATAGAATATCTCCTTGATCCTTTCATTGATCAATGAAAATTTCTAGGGGTTGTGCAGAATGAGCTGTGACCATCACAACTCACTAATTGCACAATTAGAAAAAAGTACGAAGGTGGCAGTGATGGTGAAAAGACATTAAGAATCCAAAATTTCTTAAAAGCACCAACCCGTCGGCGGACCAAAAAAAACCAATTGTGTCGACTTTGAAATGAGTACTTGGAAAGGTTAACATGCTTGTGCGCAAATCTTAGTTTAATTCATACTAAAGAAAAATATTCTCTGAAATTTCGGACATTAATGACAACCATAACAGTTGCTACAGGATGGCTACTAGCATTAAAGCTTAATTATTGCATATGGAAAGTGGTCAGTCGGGTTACAAAAGAAAAATGGAAGAATATATACCCAGGAGACGTGAAGGCCTGATGGTCCTCTGCCTGGCGGATGGGTTCTCGGCCTAGAAGGCTGAAAATTGAGTCTCTATTGTTATTTGTCTTACAAATAGCACCTACACTTCCGCAAGATACAAAATGGTAGGAAAAGTTGTGGGTTGGTTGGTTCAACATTGCCGGTTGGTTGGTTAAACATGTACTTTTATAAAGTATGGACATCATATTGTATAGAACATATTTGAATCTGTGATTCCATGTTTTGCACGTTTGCAGCCTGGCAGGTTGAAAATTGAGTATCTATTGTTCCGTGCCCTACAAATAGCACCCATACTTCCACGATATACAAATTGACGACGACAGTTGCGGAGATGAGTTTCTATATAAAGTATAGACATGAGATTTTATACAGCATATGCGGATCGCTTATTCCATACTTAGACACTTTTTTTATCGCAGGTTCGCAGCCTAGCGGGATGAAAAAATACTGAATATTGTTTTGTGTCCTACAAATACCATGCATATTTCTGCGATATACAAATTGACAGCACAACCTACAAGTTTCTTGGATGAAAATTGCATTTGTATTGTTCTAGAACATACACGTATTCTTTGTTCCCTGTACTACAAATAGCAACCACATTTTCGTGATATACAAATTGACAGGAGGACCTACGAGTTTCTTGACTAAACATTGTATTTGTATTTTTCTACAACATATGTGGATTCCTCATCCCATACTTGGGCACTTTTTGGATCGCGGGTTCGTGGCTTGGCGGGCTGAAAATTAAGTATCTATTGTTCTGTGTCTTATAAATAGCACCTACACTTCCGCAATATACAAATTTACAAGTGGGTTTCTGGACATAGTCTCTATATAAAGTATGGAATGAGGAATCCGCATATGTGTGAGGCATTTGGACATAGTCACAGTGCGAGGCACTTGGACAGTTCTGACAACCTTAAATGTTTACCTACATGCCTCAGAGCCTTAAATGTTTACTTAACATGTATATCACGGAACACACTGGACATGAAAAATAAAAATAAACTTGAATAATTAATTGAATAAAATTTAACAAAACATTATCACATATTAATAATGAATACTATATTTAATATTAATATTACACGATAGATATCATAAATTTAATTTATAGTTTATGAATGGAAGTAAATGGGTGGGTTGCAAGTTGCAATACATGTGGTATCCATGCATAATTTAGTATTCCCAAATTAGTTTTATTTGAAATTTATCAAAAAGTATTAATGTATGGTACATCAACGAAGGTTCGCGGGCTCACATTTTCTATTTTCCATTTTTCCATTGATATTCTATAAATTACTCAGTCTCATGTATATGACGGAATTGTTGGGTACAAAATGTATATGACAGAAGTGTTGGGTGAAAAATGTATATCACGAAACATGATGGACATGAAAAATGAAACATGTGAACCCGCGACTCCGCCAACCCGCAACTCTGTAATTGTTGGGTGAAAAATGTATATGGTGGAAGTGTTGGGTGAAAAAAGTATATCACGGAACAAGCTAGACATGAAAAATGAAAAACGAAAAATTAAAATAAATTTCACCTTTATTATCATAAACAAAATTAGAATTCCAAAATTCCAAATTTACATTTAAAAACGTTAAAAATAATATTGAATAAAATTTAAATAATTGTTTATACTTGTTGGGTGAAAAATGTATATTGCGGAAGTGTTGGGTGTAGAAAGTATATCACGGAACAAGATGGACATGAAAACTGAAAAATTAAAATAAATTTCACCTTTATTATCATAAACAAAATCAAAATTCCAAATTTACATTTAAAAATGTATAAGTATATGACATAATTGTTGGGTGCAAAATTTATATGACGAATTATCATAAACAAAATCAAAATTCCAAAATTTCAAATTTACATTTAAAAACGTTAAAAATAATATTGAATAAAATTCAAATAATTGTTTATACTTGTTGGGTGCAAAATGTTTAGGGCGAAAGTGTTGGGTGCAAAAAGTATATCACGAAACATATAAGTATATGAAGGAATTGTTGGGTGAAAAATGTATATGACGGAAGTGTTGGGTGAAAAAATAGAGTCTTTATTGTTCCATCTCCTACAAATAGCACCCAGATTTCTGCGATATACAAATTGATGGCTGGAGTTGCGGAGATGAGTCTCTATATAAAGTATCAACATGAGATTTTATAGAGCATATGCAGATCTGTGTTTCCATATTTAGGCAGTTTTTTGATCGCGGGTTTGCAGTATGGAGGGTCAAAAAAAGAGTCTCTATTGTTCCCTGTCCTACAAATAGCACTGAGATTTCCGCGACATACAAATTGACAGGAGTCGTGACGGGCTGCTTGGCTGAACATTGCATTTGTTTTGTTCTAGAACATATGTGCATCCCTCATTCCATACTTGGCCACTTTTTTGGATCACGGGTTCGTGGGTGGGCGGGATGAAAATTAAGTATCTATTGTTCTGTATCCTACAAATAGCACCCACACTTCCGCGATATACAAATTGACACGTGGACCTGTGGACATAATCTGTATATAAAATATGGAATGAGATTTTACACAACATATGTGGATCACTAATTGCATATTTGGGCCTCTATTGTGTTGCGTTGTACAAATACATTCTTTTACAACATATGTGGACCTACGGGTTGCTTGGCTAAACTTTACATTTATATTGTTGTAGAATATATGCAAAGTCCTCATTCCATACTTGGGCACTTTTGGGATTGCGGGTTGGCTTCCTGGTGGGCTGAAAATTAAGTGTCTATTGTTTTGTGTTCTATAAATAGCACCTAGACTTCCGCGATATACAAATTTATAGGCCGGCTTGTGGACATAGCCTCTATAAGGTATGGAATGAGATTTTATACACCATATGTGGATTCCTGATTCCATACTTGGGAATTTTTTGGATCATGGGTTCGCGGCCTGGCCGACCAAAAATAGTGTCTATTGTTCTGTCTCCTACAAATAACACCTAGATTTCCACGACATACAAATTGATAGGAGGAGTTGCAGGCTGCTTGGATGAATAGTTCATTTGTATTGTTCTAGAACATATGTTGATCCCTCATTCCATAGATGGGCATTTTTTGGATCGCGGGTTCATGACTAGGCAGGCTGAAAATTAAGTATACGGAACCCTCATTGCATACTCACAAGTGGACTCAGGTTGCTTCGTTGAACATTGGACTTTTATTGCCCCATAGCGATTCCATATAAATTTCATAATTATCATTTTTTTTCTATCGGGGGATCTACGGTTGGCAGGTTGGAAATTGGGCCTCTATTGTTCCCCATTGTACAAACACATTGTTCTAGAACATATGCGGATCCCTCATTCCATACATGAGCACTTTTTGGATCGCGGATTCATGACTTGGCGGGCTTAAAATTAAGTATCTATTGTTCTGTGTTCTACAAATAGCATATTCACTTCCACGATATACAAATTGACAAGCAAACTTGTGGAAATAGTCTCTATATTAACTATGGAATGAAATTTTATACAGCATATGCAGATTCCTCATTCCATACTTGGGCGGTTTTTGGATCACAGAGTGGCGGCCTAGTGGGTTGAAAATATAGTCTCTATTGTTCCCTCCACTACAAATACCATCCAGACTTCCGCCATATACAAATTGATAAGAGGACTCAGGTTGGTTTGTTGAACATTGCACTTTTATTGTCCCGTAACAATTCCGTATGTATTTCATATTTAACAAATTTTTTTTATCGGGGGCTGTGGGGCTGGCTGGTTGAAAAATGGGCCTCTTTTGTTCGGGATCGCAGACTAAAAATTGGGACTTATGGACTTGAGAGCTAGCGCATTAAATTATTAAAGGATGTTAAATCGCTCATTCTTAAAAGAATCAAGAAAAGAAAATATTTTTTTTTTTAAATTCTATAACCGCAAGCATAACAAGGACCAATTTGAATTTGAAGGGCCTATTGTTCATATGATATCACAATTGCATTCCACACACTAAATATTCGTTGATTTCAAATTATTCCAGGATATTAATCTGACTAACTTCATCGAATAAGAAAAAATGTGAAAACAATGGCCAATTTGTATTTTAAGAGCCTCTTGTTTGTATGTGAGCACAGTCGCAGTTCAGACACTATATATTCATTGATTTCAAATTATTTTAGAACAATACTTTGACCTAGTTCAATGATCAAGGAAATATGCTAAAGCAAGTGACATTACAGTTGCATTACAATGCCATAGAAATTACCAGGCGGATCTGCATTCCAGCTGGATAAAAAGAAATAATTATATTGTTCGGTGTCCTCCAAAGAACAATTGGAGTTCCAGGGTATACAAATTGAAAGAAAAAGAAGATAAACAAGAACCAACCATACTTTAAACAATCCACAAGAAAGTTCCCAAAAGGTTCCATAGAGCAGAACCCATTGACTTTTGCACCAAACAATTTGATACACGAAGAAAAGACGTCGCCACATTTGTTTTCTGTTGAAACGAACTTTCATCTCAATGTTGAACAAATATTACAGAGAGACATGAAGTATTTTCATTTCCTCTCAAAGTTTAATATAATTCTTTCTTTCCCCTTTTCATTTGATATGCAAACTTGCATTGTCCTAATTTAAGGTGAATTTTCTTTTTATCCGAAGCTACCATAGCATGTAGGCACTGCTTGCCTTTTTCTATAGATATGTTTCATATGAAAACTCTACCAAATCAGGAAGAACATTTTGTAACAGTGGTTGCCTGATCGTACAGTGCACGGTTGTGTTTCCCACAGTTCAAATAACACCACTGAGGCAATGTCCATAAATATATGGACATTTTTCACCACATTGCAGACAATCAATCATATCATCAGTTATCAAAGTGGAGGCAGAGGCAACAGAATGACATTTTGCACAAACAAGCTCAAAGGGGCTTGAGTACACAATGGTTGCAGCTAAAATAACTTCAACCTGGGAATGTGAGAAAATGAATTAATACATTGAACAATATAATACACAATTGCATCCCACCCTCCCCATTAAAAAGAAAAAATATATTTAACAACTGCAGAAATTTGTTGAAGGCTATTTCTATAAGAAAAGTGAGGATGATTTTGTAAATGTATACGCAAAACAATTGTAGAGCTAGCTAGATTCTCCATATCCTTTACTGTATCTACTCGCAACTCTGTTACAAACGTTGACTGGGTTGTCCGAAAGATCGTCTCTCTAGCATCCTTCTTTTTTGTTATATTTTTGAACAACATAAGTGGAATCTTCCCTCTATGCAATTGTTGTTCCATTGAAGAAAACGAATATGAATACATATCGAACAATTGTAGCTGCAACATGGAACAGTGCAATTTTTGTGTAACTTAATTGAGATACATGCAGAAGTGAAAGTAAACAACAAAACTGAATATGAAAAGTGGTACCATTGCCTTCTCATTGTCCGACTCTCCATCCTTTATATGAGAATGTGTTATGACCCAAATTTCTTGGCCAGTGTGACAGAAGCCCCAATCGTTCCCATTGGGTAAATATCAGTGCTCTGTGCAAGTTTCCTAATAGTCGAGTCCGGGAGGAAGCGGTATTCCGAACAAATAGGAGCATTTTTTTCCACAATGCTTGTTTCGTTGACCAAAATAATTCGATCGCAATCACCACAGTCATATACTGTTTTTGGAAATATATTAAAATTTGTAATGGATATCCCATTACATGGCAATATCTTTTCTGCATGTTTCTGAACAAGTTGAGGAGGAACAATCAGTGTGACTGTCATCATGACGTCCTTGTCTGTCATATCAGCATGCATAATGGGTCTAATTTTGTTTTCCTTGTCCAAGTAGGTGGTATAGACAACCATTATGTCCCCGACGAACACTTGTCTAGTTTGGCGGTTGTTCAAGGCCTCTATTGACAATACTTTGGATGTCATAACTCTAGACCTGAAGACATTTTTTGAACAGGAAAACTAAAGTGAATGGTAGTGTGCTACAAGTACACACATACTTTTGATGAACTATGGAGCCAAAGTTTTGCAACGACAACTCTTAGTCTGCAGAACATGCCACAGGTTCGGCGTCTCACTCGTACTTGTTGATACTTCTTGCAAGTTGCAAACCATGTATTGCATATGGCATCAATATATTCACGATGCCATAGTTGAATATATAGCTCGGGAAATTTGTCTAGTAAACATAGTAAGATCACAGCACATCCATATTTACCTTTGGCCTTGTTAGTCCACCGATGTCTGGGATGACTGACTGCTCATGGCAATCTCACTAGTCCAACTTTTCCTGATGCAAGCATTTGCATATGGACATTAGGACTAAGCAAATATATGCATTCTATAATATATGCCCGCACCTAGTTTGTATATTTAATTTTCTGGCACACTTTGTATACCTTTTAGAATATTGTACCACAAAACCCTCTTCTGCTACATAGAATAATTCATCTCCCTATCCAAGAAACCTGTTTTTTCCAAGGCAGCAATGCATAAGACACAATCGATAGGAAGGCAAGTTATTTTGAAAATACACATGTAAAACAAAAAAGAAACAGGTCTATTTACCCGCCAAAGAGTCATTCGTTCTATCCAGCCATTATGTTTATTTAAATGCAACAATGCAGCACAAATACAACGGACATGCACTAGCTTAGTATGCAGGAATAAACGTATGCAACCAAGAAAACTTACCATGTAGGAAGGCATGCAACTAGCTTAACACATATCTAGACCATAAATGAAATACAAAAGAACGCTATATGAAACAATAGTATGAGCATGCACCTTTCTATATCCTCTTCAACCGATGCAGTCGAGACTCTCTCCTTTTCTCTAGCTACTCTGTTTCAATTTGGGAACCCAAAAAATTTAATGAGCATCAATGGAAGTTGGTATTCAACGGATAACAAACAATATGTACATAGAGAGAAACTGACTCAACGAACAGTCTACAAAGGCAGAAACATGAACCTTTGCACTTCTCTATCCATGGCTGTAAACGTGTACAATTTTTTTCCTTGGCCAAAATATATTACAAAGAACAAAATATCACACAATTGCATGGCCGCAGCTAAACGATTTCTACTTTTCCCTGAGAATTTATCCACATATGCCATCTAGCCATGTTCTTTATCCTCTACACAGACTGCTATGCACAGGATACAAGTTCTCAGTTTTCCGTGGCTAATTACCCACACATGCTTCCAGACATGGAAATATAATCTTGCAGAATCTTTGTTGCACATTTCATATGTCAAGAACAATACAAATTGCATCCTACACACACTAGTCTATGTAGAGGAGAAAGGACATGTCATGTCATATCCACACATTTGACAATACATGGTTTATAAATGTACCCTGCATACATATGATTTATTCCAACAAGAAAACAATGGGTATTGTAACTTCACATGTAATCCTCGAACAAGTTTGCATGCAACTATTTTCTTTCATGGCAGGACTACAGCACTAGGAAAATCTCATAGAATAACAAATATCGACTCCGGCAGACATGAAAAATAAAAAAATTGCATATCCACTGGTGGGTGAAGGGGCTAAACACCGTAAAGCACCCCAAACAAAACAATAACAATCCAAAAAAAAAAGATCCAACCACCACCGCTGCACCCCAACCCTGCCCAACCCTGCAAGGTCGAATCAAAGAAAAGAAACCAGCATGGACCAAACCAGCGAGAAAGCACGAAGAGGCCAAACTACAACCCCAGTGCCCCAAAGCGCAAACCCCAGCCAAAAAAATAGAACCAACAACCCAGGAACCAATGAACCAGCAAGAACCACCCAGGAAATGAACATATGTATCTCCAATGATTACGAAACTGCAACCCAAACAGAAAAGGAACCAGAAACACACAAGGAACGTGCGACTACAAATAAGCAAGCATTCTTACTTGCAAACTGCAAACTAAGCAGCAAACAAGGAATACAAAATGAAACCACGGCATCCAAACTTACTCCGAAATGATGAAATGCATAAGCACAACTCGAATCACCAACGAAACAAAAACAAGTAGCAACCGAGAAACCAGCGAAGAAGAACCACTCACCGAACCAGTAAACAATGTATGTAGCCTCAACGATTACAAGGATGAAGCATACAATGGCAACAACCGACAAACCAGCGAAGAAGAAATAGTCATTGAACCAGTAAACAATGTATATAGCTTCAATGGAAGAATAAGGATGAAACACACAATGGCTATTGAACTGGTGGTAGACAATCAAGTGCAAATTCACTGTAACTGTATAGAAAATTTCGAGAAAAAATGTACTACGAGAACCGTATTTACATAAACATTTAAGACTCTCATGCTGTCTAAGCACCTCGCGGAATGAAAACATTTAAGTTGTCAGGAGTGTTGCAGAATGTCGCATCATGTGAACATTTACGCAGTTAGTCCTATTGATGCATCTCGAAATAAATGTCAATACATTTCAAGAAATATGCATCTGCCAAAGATGCTATAAACTTTGGAATTCTCAATCACTACAAATCTTGCATGTCAAAACTTTTCAATATTCTTATTACATATAAAAACTTGAGGATATATTCGGGTAGCAGAAAATGCTAATACAAACATTCGAACCAATGCTAGCATTAATCAACCTTGAAGCAAGATATAGGAAAAATATATGATTAAAACATACTAACTACGAGAAAAACTTTGGATATGTTGCCATATACTACATTGGGAATAGCAAAGCCGACAATAAGACCTCCAATCTCTTATCCATTCAAATCAGTACATATATGTTACTTTTTATTATATAAAAATATATGCTTTTATTTCCATAGCTCCAACAATAGGTATTCTACAAATATTTCGGGTCAAAGGACAAAGTAATATGTAGTCAACGATTTATCGATTGCTATAGTACCTCTACACCTACGACAAGGACTAATAACAAGAGGACATATAGAAAATACAATTATAGTGTGTGCTCTTCTGCAAAACCACAAAATTTTAGCTCACATTCAATGAATTGTTGGGTTATTACGACTTTGGAAGAAATGTCTCCCTCAAAATGGACTATTTTGTTTCTTTTAATGGTTTAAAGCACATGATCAAAATCCAGTTGCACCTATTCGTGTCCATACATTATAATTTAATGTCATTGAAATAAACATTTAAGGTTCAAAAACATAAAATCAAAAGGACAATTATTAATGTAAAATATTAAAAGAAAAGGATTAATGTCAAAATGTAATAGTATAGGAATACAAGGTGCCTCCAAATTATTAATTTAAAAAATCAAAAGAAAATGATTAATGTGAAAAAGTAGTAATAGAGGAATACAAGGTGCCTCCAAATTATTAATTTAAAAAATTAAAAGAAAATAATTAATGTGAAAAAGTAGTAATAGAGGAATACAAGGTGTCTCATCAAATTAGTAATATTAAAATTATTTTTGAAATTGAATAATTTTATAATGTAAATAATGTTTTATAAATCATTTTCATATATATTTATCAATCAATATATTTACAATACATAACACATGTAGAGGAGATAGAAAACATAACTTGTGATAAAATACATAGTATATCAGACTCTTAGTGCCCAAAGGAAGTGGAATGTTGGGTGATAAACGTAGGGTACACCAAAACATAGGAAACTAAGTATTTTAGGATTGCAAATTGTTATTGGATGGTTAAGGCAATGATTTCTCAGGCCTTGGAGAATTAATAGAAGGAACGCCAAGACATCGTGCATACCAGCTATATAACATCCCCATTTCTAGTCCTTGTTAATTATAATGTAATTGTATAAATGTGAATTAGACCATTAAGACGATGTGTTTGGGTGAAGGGCCCGTATTGATTTAATGTGGGTGGGGACCGAATTTCATATTATTAACATTGAAATAATTAATAAAAGTAATAATCATTTGTTGCGATACAAAAGAGATGAAGAATTATAGAGGGTTATGATTCCACAAGAGAGATCCTAGGTCTAAGGGGGAATTATTCATGGGTATTAATTCAACCCACATTCCTAAAATTATTATCTTTGTGTATAACTGATCCGGATTATTTTCGGCACGAAATGAGAGCGGAGATATAATAAAGAAATGCACAGAGATATCGCGTATATCCAGTAATATAACAGAAATATATCAGATATGCAACCATAA
>JZKD02S0157124.1:9095-45307 GCA_000966675.3 Picea glauca
CCTCTTGTGAGTTTCAACCTTGTGAGCATCAGAAACAAAACTTGCAAACAATCAAGTCTTCAAAAACCAGTGCTCTGATACCAACTTGATCTAAAAATTGAAGAAGACTTGAAAATCTTGAAATTATTGCAATGTAAATGTTATGTGTTTAAAGCAAACAGATCAATTTTGCAACACATAAATTAAGTGATTACTCATGCAAAATACACATAGACAACAACATAATCAATGAACATAAGAACATAAACACAACAATTGATAAAGGATTTCACCCCTCTCTTGGGCTACATCTCCTGGTCCAGCTTCCAATGGATCATTATTATTAATTGATCAAAAGTGCTCAAAAACATGTCTTACAATGCTCAAACTGACAAACCAACTGCTCCAATGTCTTTAGAGCGTCCAAAAACCCCTGTCTGGGCTCTTTCAGCACCTCAATCGGTCGAAAAACGAAGAAGTTAGGCCTCCTGGAAGTCCCCCCTTCAAGCTTGCTATCTCTGCATCTACAAAACGCACCCTTGTCAAATGAACCTCACACACACACAATAAATAGCGTAAAAACCTAGCACCGGACGCAACTGCGCCAATGATGAAAACTGTAGGATGGTTATGGGCACGCCAAACCCTAACTGCATAGCACCTGGGCTCATAGGGGTTCATACAACCGCACGTATAGGCAAAAGGGGCCAAACGGTTACAACCGTGCCAACCATATTAACTCCCCGCTCCGGTCGTGGACATATGGCGTATAACATAGAACCACGGGCTTGGTTTTAAAAACCCCGCGCACCAACTGTTGGCTATACAATATGTGGTATGGTCATATATGCAATCGAATGACCGCAGGCCGGGGCTAAGCCCCGACCCGACCCCCCGCCAATGGTTACAAATTTTGACTTTAAATATAAACAAACTCACATACATATTAAGTCACAACCAATGGTCTGTTGGTCGGATGGTCGTTGCGAAGGCGCTATGTGGTGGGGGAGGTCCGGAGGTCGAACCCCACGGACTCCAATATAATTTTACATAACAACCAATAAACCAATAAAGGGGTGCCACGTGGCAGCCCATGATTGGGCCACGTGGCACCTTACCATTAACCAACGAGATGCCACGTGTCGCAGTTTGATTCGACCATGCCTGCCAATCATCATATGCCACATCAATTCTTCCATGTCTGTGTACAGTCGTACGACCCTGCCACGTCAGCTTGTATGCACTGTACGGACTGTACAGTCAGCATCATTTTTTTGCCTATTTGACTTTATGAACAGATTGCAATATCTCTCGCTCCCGACGTCCATTTGAGACGAAACGAGTTGCGTTGGGTTCACAATGACGAGGCCTATGCTCTCGTTCGGTTTGAAGCGATTCTGAGCACTTTGAATTTTTGAGCAAAATTTGATCCCCTGATCAATTCTTGTACGAGGTATGAAGATGTCTTACAAAATGAATTTCATCCATGGTTGCTAGAATATTATGTTCAATTTGATTTCTTAAGCATCTTAGGGTTTCCGCATGAGGAACCTAGTATTTGTTGACGCGATCATATTCCAAAATTTATTGGGTGTAGTTCAGATAGGCTTCATGTCATATCCTTCATGAAGGCTATTGTAGATCTTGATGGGATCCATGAATATATCATGATGAGGATGTTTTTACACACCTTTGATGGTAATGAAAAATATTGGTATGAGAGCCTTGATGAGAAATCAATTTACTCATTTGTGAATTTTTTGAGGATGTTTTTCAAGTGTTGGGATCCTAATTATGAGGAGAAAAGGTGTGAAAATTTTATTGAATATATCATAGTAGCCTCACCCAAGGAATAATAAAAATCCATTGTATCTCCCATGGAAGATCAAGCACTTGAAGAACACATTGAAGAAACACTTTATGATTCCATTGAAGATCAAAGGCATAAAGACATTGATGATGACAGTTATATGATCACTTGATTTTGGGCCCAAGATATGATCACTTTTATGATGGTTATACACTTTTTCCGCATGTACATATGTGTTTTTCATCTTTTGAAGGAGTGTTTTGAAGAATTTTATGTTAAAATGGTATGATCGACATAAGGTACATATGATTCATGTTTAATGATTGTATCGAGTATAATTCATCATGTTTTTACACTTCCAAGGATCTGATTCACGTTTTCTGGTGTTACAGGGAAAAAACGCACCACGTTTCTACTTCCGACACTCAGTCCGACACTCCTTCCAACACTCATTCTGGTACCCGATCTGGCACTCTGTCTAGCACTGCATATTGCACAAAAATGGAGGGCAACTTGGCGGTTATGGTATTGGCGGCCAATGATGGGCGAATCGGGAATGCATGTTTTGTTCATGCTCACTCTCTCCAGCTATGGACCTCCTGGCAACTCAGTTTTGGTTGTTCAGTTGAGCGATTATTGACTTGCTCTGTTTTATCAGTTAGGGCATCATTTAATGCAAATTGCCAAATTTAGAAGTGGTTCGATCCTCCTGTGGTCAACCACTTGGTCTGTAAACATTATAAATACCATCGAGGTGGTCAAATAGGTGTTAAGTAGCAGAAGCATCAGTGTGATAGGTAGAAATAGGTTTTTACTCTGTTTTGCCATTTTACATTACCAGATTATACAAGAACTGCATTTTGAGTTTTTATGGTGAATTCATCTTGCTGAGCGCGTGGTGTGTTTTTAGAAAGTGACCATGACTTGTTGGGGGGCCCACCAACAGTCTGGTAACTGTCTTTGTGTTTGTTTATGCATTTCATAGTTTAGTTGTTCTCTTTATTTTCCCGTACATGCATTTTTATTATGTTAATTAGTTTACTGTTATAATTTAATTGCTTTGACTCTCTTTTGCAGGTTAGTACGATGAATTGTGTTAGCATGCATTAATCTTGTAGTTAGGAACGGATCTATAGATCCCTAGACTAACCCCATGTGTAGTTAGATATTATATTATGTCTTTATTTATGATTTTAGAATCAAGTTTAAAACATAGTTTTAATTTTGGTTCTCTTCGACAACGATTTGATGGATGGATAGAGTTAATTCTAGTTTTTCATTATAACTTTCTTATCTCATTTTTATATAGATATTATTTAATTAGTTGTTGATTAATGTAGTTGTCAGCTTACTTTTAATGTCATGTTTTAATTTTTGTTTTCAAGCACTTTCTTATTGTAGTTTGAACTTTGAATTGTTAGAATAGATGTAGCATAGTTTCAATTTATGTAATTTCCTTTCCTAGAATTAAATTGCAATTATATTTCTTAGTTAATGGTTGAATCTAGTTTTGCTTACATGGTATAGAAGTACAATGATGATCTCGTTATATTGTTGATGGTTAATAAATATGCAGGGTAATTGACGAATTTCAATAATGGCTAAATTCTCATTAGATTGTTTAATCCATACCTTTCATTTTGCTATTGAGATTAGTGTTCAGCTTATACCACTTAAATTATCCTTTGTTGTCAAGTGTCATTGAGATATTATCCGACACCAAAGACATTCACACAACCACCAACCTTATATTTGAATTGTCATAGGTTAAAAGATAGTTTTCCTGTTTTCATAGATTAAGAAATAGTTTTCTTGTTTTCATAGATCAAAAAATATAGTTTTCCTGCTTTCATAGCTCAAAAGATATAGTTTCTTTCTTTCATAGCTTAGAAAATAATTTTATTGCTATTGTAGGATAGATAGTCTTTTTCTTTGATAGGTTAGAGAACAGTTTGCTTATCATAGATTACAGGTTAGTTGCTAGTCTTTCTTGCTTTCCATAAAATAGAGTTCCTTTGAACATGAATTATAAATAGTATTGAATTAACAATTTAGTCCACTTGCCTCTTAGGCTAGATAGTTGTTCAATGAGAAGTTTTAATTTGATTGCTTGCAGTAGTTAGTTGTCTATTTTCTTTAGTAGGTTAGTTAGTTGTCTTTGCTTACTTGTCTATTGCTTTAGTAGGTTATATAGTTGTCTTTGCTTGTTTGTTTACTTACTTTAGTAGGTTAGTTAGGTGTCTTTGCTTGCTTGTTTATTTATTTTCTTTCATAGAGTAGTTACTCATTGAATATAGGTTGGCAAGTTAAAGAATTTTGCTTTTGTCATTTGTTTATTATGCTTAAATAGTTGCTTTTGCTTATTGTTATGAACTAGTTTGCTTCAAGTAGGGTCTTTACTTGCTTTCTTAGAACTATCCATTGATCCTTGGCCCAAAAGTACTTAGGTTACATAGTTTTAATTTGATTAGTAGGGTTTTCTCATTAGATAGGTTTGCTTGAGTAGATTAGCCTTAGATAGCTACCTTCCTTAGTTAGGCTACACTCCTACCAACCCTTCTACCTTCGGCATATATTTTTCTACAACTCTAAGTTTACTTACCCCGGGTTGACAATTTAATTGAGGGTTTTTAGTGTATATATAACACCCATCATTTTTGGTGCCGCCGCCGAGGAGTTGTCTTAAGGTAAGAAGTAGTTAGGAAATAGATCATCCTTAGATCTTAGCATTAACTTGGTGGTGGGGGAGCTTTAAGACGAGAGGTAAGAACTTATGCATCTGCTATAGAAGGTTCCCCCAAACCCAATAGTAGTTTTTCTTTTTTTGTTTTTGTTTATGAATAGACCTAGAAACCAAATGGTAGATTTTTCTTTTGTTTTTGCTTTCTTTCATGAATAGGCCTAGAGACCCACAAGGTAGATACATTAAATCAAAATCAGAACTTTCAACCAAGGTTCCTTCCAATCTCTTTGGGGGAAGGAACGTTCCACTCATAAGCTTCACAGACCAATACCGAAAAATAGGAGCTAGCTCAACCCAAACAGCTAAAGCAGTCTCTAAAAGAGACTAAAACAAGGAGCACTATAGAACAAGAAAATGAAGCATCAGTAATAGCGGGACAGGAGGCAAGACTGCTCGAGCCTTCCGTAGAACCAAACAATACAACCTTTGTTTTCTTACCACCATCAAGAGATCCTAACTTTGTGTGAACCAAGTTTTATCAAATGACAAGATGAATTCGAAGGTGACCATTATTTTGGAAGAACTCTCTCAAATCATAGCAACAACTGGGATCTCTTCTTTTCAGGAAAAACACATATTGACAATAGTCAAGAACTTATCTACCTGTCCGAAAATATTAGAAGAATCAAGGTCCTATGAGCTACAAAATGATTTTCCTTGCCAAACTGTGAAGGAAGCTGAAAAATTATGGACTACCTCTCGTGGAGAGCAATCACTAAGACCTGAGATTGAGGAGTTCTCAACATCCATCTCAACACATCCTTTATGTACTTCATAAATCAATCATCCAAAAGAAGAGGATCTGCATAACATGATGAAGGAGATCATAGAAATTACTGTTGATGAACATCAAGATTACATTGAAATTTGGTTTCAAGAGGTCATCAAGCCACAATACTATTCTATTCTTCAACACCTTCTGATGCCTAAACAAGTAGGTTGGTTGGTTCTTCATATCCAGGTAATCACTGTGATAATTTTTTCATATATGGATATGAGTATGTTTCTTATCTTGCTTCGCACATGGTTACATTGGAAGAGTTCTTACATTTGAATAAATATTTTCCCTTTCTTTTAGGTAGGGTAGGATAGTAAATAAAAGATGCATGTTGTTAGTTTAGCTTAGAGTCTAATGCAACCTCATTTTACATTTTCTTTTAATAAATGAACTATGAGATACATGTTCCTATGACTTGATCTCATTGATCTCCTTAGTTTATTATATTTTAGAGTGTGTTTTTTGCAAATAGTTTTAGAGATCTCTGTAGGTATTTATATCACCAAGGGTAGACAATTCCAAGGAAATATAAAAGAAGGATTTTCTTCAAAAACATTGTTACACTTGAACCTTGTTGTCTGCTAAGCATCAAATGAATAATGACTTGTTGTAGTTAGCCATGTTTTTGCAAATATTTTCATCTTCTTTTTCTTAAGGCTTTTAAAAAAGAAATTTCTCTTGAAAATCTTCACCACTATATAAGGAAGTGATACCGTAACCATCAATCTTAGAGGACTCTTGTACAATTTTCCCAAGAAACCTGATTAAGTAAGTAAAGTATCTTTATTAAAAACTAACGAGGAGGTCTGATTAGCGGTTAGCCATGGAAAAATCACAATAACTACAAAAGAAGAAAGTGAGTTGAGACTAGAGATACCTTTCTGTTCTTTCTCAATCGTACCATCCACTACACACTAAATATCTTGATTATATCATATCTTTAGATAGGCCATGTCCGCTTAATTACCCCCTTACATTGGGACAATCACTAAGTAATATAACGGAAAGTCATCCTCTAACATAAATACCACCCCAATTGAGAAAAAAGAAAGAAAGAGTTGTTTTCATAGTTGTCCCCCCATCTTCTTGCATAAAGCAATCTTATACTAACATCTTAAAATATGGAGGGCCAGTCTCTGAGGGTGTAAGAGGCTAACCTGTCGAGATACTGAACATGTCTGCTGGAAATGGGTACCGCCCTGTGGTATGACTAGGTAAACCCATCGGAGTACTGAACAATCTTGTTGGTAGCAGGGCATTCTACCTAGCGAGGATGGTAATCTGACAAAAATAAATAATAAATTTAAACTTGTCCTGATGTACAACATTACTTGCAGATAAAGTTGACATGAAGTATGTATGGTTAAGCTAAGGTTAATGAACTACATAAACTTGCTATTGGGAACTAACTCTAAGACTATATTGAAACTCTCTTGCCTACCTCTTCTTATCTATATATAGGATCTCTTATCCTATAGGTGGGGCCATCCTTTAACTGTCTCGTGAGACCAATCTGTGAAATTTATCTCTACACTTAACAAGCTGTAAATCTTCGACTATTGGGAGAACTGACTGGTTTCCTATATTTTTGATTGTGAGGTGTCACAATACTTAGGTGTGGGGTAAGGGTTCATGAGTTGACAAATGATAACATTGCCTAGAAGAAGTAAATCTTTGTAAAAATTTATGTGTATTGTTTTCATGATATAGGCTATTACATCAACAGTCATTTTATTTTCAAAATGCTAATTCCATGTGTGTTATAAATTGTTGTACATCTCCTTAATAGACCACTTAACTGGCTTATTGTCGTTACAAACTATTCATTACAGAGTTATGATTACATGCCTTATAAAATGTGAGATAGAGGAATGGATTGTGTGAGCACGATGGAAAAACAAACAATAATGGAACACTCTTATCTTGCCTCTAATCCTATTAACTGTATTCATGGTCTTTGAGGAATCAATTGCCTCAGCCACAAAGCTCCCAAGAGTTGGAGACCGCTGGTTTAAACACCACTAGTTGCCAAGAGCAAGCTATAACAGGGTTTTCAAATCCGAATTTTAGAACATCTTTGGAGCTAAGGGATACTCCAAAGAGTGGATAAAAGAGGAGCTAATCTAACCCCCCTCTCAAAAAATTAAAGACCTATTGCTAATTCATGGCATGAGGACGTGCCATATCTTCGGTCTGGGGGGAGTTTCCTGAGCTAAAAAAAAAAGCTAAGTATTTCCCATTTGTATAGCAAAACCCATGAGAAGAGGACGTAGGATTTCTGTCAGAATTCTATCATACTATCTTTTTATAATGGCTTGGGATATTATATCAATGTTTTTTTGTATTGGTATGCTAAATTTTATATTGCTGACATCATTGTGTGTTATGAGCTTACTGTGCATTTTTATGTTTATGCTATAGAAGACTTTGTATCCTTAACTGGTTCTTTGTGACCATTACAGATCAATAACACATTGTTAAAATCACTACAGATCTGTGTTACACACCTATGAATAGAGTAACAAGGTTAAGTGGCTCTGTATTAGGCTAGGTGTTTAGCTCAGTATGGTTTTGATTTGGATTTTTCTAGATGAGAATCTAGGTCTAGGGAGCGAGGCCAGGGTTTCCAAAAGATGAGTTGCGAAAATAGAATGGGGCAAGGTACATATACTTAGTATAATTTAGGATTTGTCATTGCGTATAGGGTAGATGTGGCGAGTTCAAAATGGTAATAAGATCATGAATCCATTCATAAAAAAAAGCTGTAACATAACATGACAATTTCATCCAAAACAATGCAAATAACTTTGAAACAATCATAGGAAAGCATGGAGGTGGCAACAAATTGTAGCAGAAGAGAAACAAGTTTTGAAGGCCTTAATCGATGAGTTATTTAATGAAAAAGTTATGAATGGAAATAAGAATATTTCCTCTACATTCTGTAGTCACTAATCCAAGCAAAAAATATACATATAACATCTTCACAATTGATTTGAAAACAAACTGTCCAAAAGCGCAACAACTATGACAGAAGCGCAACATAAAAATAGGGGTCAAATATGGGGATATAAATTTTTAACCATAACCAATTTTACAAAAATATGAGAGGTTTTTGTATATAAGGTTGTTCTTAAGATAAACCTCTCTCAGTTTTGTGAAATTAATTCTCATGTTCTTGGAATATGTGCCACAACATAATGACTAAAACAAGAAATTAAATTGGAGAATTTGATTTTCTGAGATGGGCCTCCAAGAAAGTTGAATATATCCCACTATATGCTACCTGTGTAAATAATGAAGGAGGTTATTATTATTTAGTATGTACTTAGAAAAAAACTCCTTTGGTTTTCCAAAATTCATCTTTATTTGGACAAAAGCCTATTTTGAAAATAATGACTAAAACAGGAAATTAAATTGGAAAATTTTATTTTCTGAAATAGGTATCCAAGAAAGTTGAATATCTCCCAATACCTGTGTAAAAACTGAAAGAGGCTATTGTGATTTTGTATGTCATTAGAAATAACCTCCTTTGGTTTTCCAAAATTCATCTTTATGTGGTCAAAAACCTTTTTAAAATGATGACCAAAAACAGAGTCAAAAGCACAGCGTGGTCTTGTAGAACACTTTTTGTGACTTTTCCTGATCCATTTTCTGATGTAGTAGTTCCTGGCCATGTGTCTCTGAAGCTTGATGTCCATGTTGGCCTTTTTTAGGAGCATTTACAGGTGTTCATTGAATCTTCCAAGAAAACACTCTCTGTCCTTTTCAAATCTTGGCGCAATGGTGCCTTCAATGTCTTGTTGACATAGTGAAGGTAGATACTCTATTTTTTAAGCTTTCCATTTTCGATTGTTAGCCCACTTTCAATAAACAATTGAATTTTCCCTTCTACTTTTTAAATAGATTGGATAAGATGTCCTCTCAAGTGAGGAAGAATGTAACCAACCCCCACAACAACATCTTTCACCATGGCCTTATCAAACTTCTTGTTTTAGCCGAATTGGAAAAAATAGGGGCAAACTTGGGATGCATTCATTTATCAATTTGTAAACCCTCACTTGACAATCAAGGATAGCAAAAAGACATCAGATCTAAGGACTATTTCTCCATCCAAAACCCACTCTCCAAGGACTCCAAACCCTCCTGCACAAGCCATTTCTTTACCGGAACAAAAATCCAAGAAGCTTGTTGAAATCCAACCGCAGCTTCAGAGCACAACTGAAGCAACACGAGAGGCATAAGGAAACGTCTTCACAACAAGAAGGAGAAACTTCCAAAGCTGATCCTCCTCAACAATATTAGTCATGAGGGGTAATTTCATTTTGTTTGCAATGGGACCTACAAAATCTTAAGTGTGGGGGTAATGTTGGGCCCGAGATATGATCACTTTTATGACGATTATTATACACTTTTGCCACATGTACATATGTGTTTTTCATCTTTTGAAGGAGTTTTTTGAAGAATTTTATGTTAAAACGGTATGATCAACATAAGGTACGTATGATTCATGTTTAATGATTGTATCGAATATAATTCATCATGTTTTTACACTTACAAGGATCTGATTCACGTTTTTTGGTGTTACAGGGAAAAAACGCACCACGTTTCTACTTCCAACACTCAGTCCGACACTCCTTCCAGCACTCGTTCCGGTACCCAATCTGGCACTTTGTCCAGCACTGCGTATTGCAAAAAAATGAAGGGCGACTTGGCGGTTATGGTATTGGCGACCAGTGATGGGCGAATCAGGAATGCGGGTTTTGTTCATGCTCACTCCCTCCAGCTATTGAGCTCCCGACAACTCAACTTTGGTTGTTCAGCTGAGCTATTATTGGCTTGCTCTGTTTTATCACTTTGAGCATCATTTAATGCAAATTGACGAATTTAGAAGTGGTTCGACCCTCCTGTGGTCGACCACTTGGTCTATAAACATTATAAATACCACCGAGGTGGTCAGATAGTTGTTAAGTAGTAGAAGCATCAGTGTGATAGGTAGAAATACGTTTTTACTCTGTTTTTCCATTTTACATTGACAGATTATATAAGTACTGCGTTTTTTATTTTTTATGGTGAATTCATCTTGCTGAGCGCGTGGTGTGCTTTTAGAAAGTGACCACGACTTGCTGGGGGGTCCACCAACAGTCTGGTAACTATCTTTGTGTTTGTTTATGCATTTCATAGTTTAGTTGTTCTCTTTATTTTCTTGTACATGCATTTTTATTATGTTAATTAGTTTGCTGTTATAATTTAATTGCTTTGACTCTCTTTTGCAGGTTAGTATGTTGAATTGTGTTAGCATGCATTAATCTTGTAGTTAGGAACGGATCTGCAGATCCCTAGACTAACCCCATGTGTAGTTAGATATTAGATTATGTCTTTATTTATGATTTTATAATCAAGTTTAAAAGATAGTTTTAAATAGAATAGAACAGAGTTTTAATTTGGGTTCTCTTCGACAAGGATTTGATCGATGGATAGAGTTAATTCCAGTTTTTCATTATATCTTGCTTATCTCATTTTTATATAGATCTTGTTTAATTAGTTGTTGATTAATGTAGTTGTTAGCTTACTTTTAATGTCATGTTTTAATTTTTGTTTTCAAGCACTTTCTTATTGTAGTTTGAACTTTGAATTGTTAGAATATATGTAGCATAGTTTCAATTTATGTAATTTCCTTTCCTAGAATTAAATTGCAATTATATTTATTAGTTAATGGTTGAATCTAGTTTTCCTTACATGGTATAGAAGTACAATGATGATCTTGTTATATTGTTGATGGTTAATAAATATGCAGGGTAATTGACGAATTTAAGTAATGGCTAAATTCTCATTAGATTGTTTAATCCATACCTTTCATTTTGCTATTGAGATTAGTGTTGAGCTTATACCACTTGAATTATCCTTTGTTGTTAAGTGCCATCGAGATATTATTCGACACCAAAGACATTCACACAACCACCAACATTATATTTGAATTGTCATAGGTTAAAATATAGTTTTTCCGTTTTCATAGATTAAGAAATAGTTTTCTTGTTTTCATAGATCAAAAAAGATAGTTTTCTTGCTTTCATAGCTCAGAAGATATATTTTCTTGCTTCATAGCTTAGGAAATAATTTTATTGCTGTTGTAGGATAGATAGTCTTTTGCTTTGATGGGTTAGAGAACTGTTTTCTTATCATAGATTAAAGGTTAGTTGCTAGTCTTTCTTGCTTTCAATAAAATAGATTTCCTTTCATGAATTAGAAATAGTTTTGAATTAAGAATTTAGTCCACTTGCCTCTTAGGCTAGATAGTTGTTCAATGAGAAGTTTTAATTTGATTGCTTGCAATAGTTAGTTGTCTATTTTCTTTAGTAGGTTAGTTAGTTGTCTTTGCTTACTTGTTTATTGCTTTAGTAGGTTAGATAGTTGTCTTTGCTTTCTTGTTTACTTGCTTTAATAGGTTAGTTAGGTGTCTTTGCTTGCTTATTTATTTATTTGCTTTCATAGGGTAGTTACTCATTGAATATAGGTTGGAAAGTTAAAGAAGTTTTCTTTTGTCATTTGTTTATTATGCTTAAATAGTTTCTTTTGCTTATTGTTATGAACTAGTTTGCTTCAAGTAGGGTTTTTACTTGCTTTCTTAGAACTATCCATTGATCCTTGGCCCAAAAGTACTTAGGTTACATAGTTTTAATTTTCTTAGTAGGGTTTGCTCATTAGATAGGTTTGCTTGAGTAGATTAGCTTTAGATAGCTACCTTCCTTAGTTAGGCTACACTCCTACCAACCCTTCTACCTTTGGCATATATTTTGCTACAAATCTAAGTTTACTTACCCCGGGTTGACAATTTAATTGAGGGGTTTTAATGTGTTTTTAGTGCATATATAAAACCCATCGAGAGCCTTGATGAGAAATCAATTTACTCATTTGTGAATTTTTTGAGGATGTTTTTCAAGCGTTGGGATCCTAATTATGAGGAGAAAAGGTGTGAAAATTTTATTGAATATATCATAGTAGCCTCACCCAAGAAATAATAAGAATCCATTCTATATCCCATTGTAGATCAAGCACTTGAAGAACTCATTGAAGAAACACTTTATGATTCCATTGAAGATCAAAGGCATAAAGACATTGATGATGAAGCTATTGAAGAATATTTTGCAATTTTTGATCTGGATTGGGTCATCATAAATTTTTTTCATCTATATTGGTACTTTTTGCGTGGAAAAAATTGGAGGAATTGACTTGCAGGGCCATTTTGGTGGTGGGTCCCAGTTTGGAAAATTGGGGCCAGGAACCTTCCAGAGCCATTTTGAGGCATTAAACAACATTTTTTGGGGTTGCAGTGTCTAGAACTTGTGAACACACCCTTGACAATGTTCTATACTCTGAGACTTTTCCAATGGTTAAAAAATCACCTCAATTAGATCTTTTATGTGAAAGTTATGCCTCCCGCATGTTGACCTACCTTGTAGACCACCAAGGTATAAGTGGATGCCATGCTAGCCCCGATTACTCAAACATCTGGGGATAGTCACATGTAGATTTTCAAGAAGATTCTATAAGTTCCAAACCTAATCAATAATTGAGGGTTGAGGAAGTTAAAACCCTAACCCTAGAAAAATATTGAGCTATGTTAAATACCAGGTCACTAGGAGGAGAAAGGGTTCCATTCTTTAGCATGGTATTTGTTCCATAGTTGAGAAGAGCGTCTAGGAGTGGTGTTTTGAGAGAATAAAAGAGGAGGAGAGATTCTATAACATCCATACAGGTCACAGTTTCAAACAAAAATCTAAAGTGAGTGCCTCTTTTTTCGTTTCTGCATTTCCATAACCAAAGAAAAGAGAGTAGAGAATAGGCCTCACCTTCTAGCATTGGATTTCCTCCCGTATTGGGTTTTCCAGGATATGTATTGTTTTCGTTTGTGTGTGGATGGTGTGTTCTTTTACTCGTTTCTTTAATTTTCATATTTCAATTATTTCACAAATTAAAGAAAATCTAGTAATAACTAATTTGGTATATAAGGAAATTAATTTTATAGTATAAGATTTCGGAAAAGTTTAAGATATTTTTTGACGAACTATTCTAGTGGGAGATCCATGGTAGTTTATAGATCATATTGGTATTAAATTTTTTTTCTTTGGGGTATTTGTGGAAAGTTTCAGGATCCAGGAATTTTCTTAAGAAGAAAGTTGCAGAACCCTAGACATGGCGAATGAGTCTATTCATAACAACCCTCACGATTCAACAAAAGAGAGATTTGTGAGGCTGGAAGAAAAATTCGTTGATATCTCTCGTAATATGACCCTCCTCATGGTGGTTCTAACAAATAATATCGAACCATTCGAAGAGGTTGGAGTCTCTAACTCAGAGATCATATTAGAGGGGAAATCAAGAGATAATGAAGACCTATAAAAGGAGTTGAGAAAAGATCTCGAGAAAGAGAAACCAAGTTCCGGTGCTATTACTCCTTCACAATCCTAATTTAAAATGGAAGTAAAAGTGGATATCAAGCCATACTAAGGTGAGATTGATGTAGTAAAGTTGAATCATTGGTTGCAATGGTTATAGGTCTATTTCAGTGTCCACCTTATATAGAACAAGGATATAATATATCATTTTACAGACTGAAATTAAAGGGCCATGCATTAACCTTGTGGGAAAATCACATGAAGACACTTAGGCTGGAGGGTGATCTGCCAGTAACTAAGTTGGAGGATTTCAAAACCATCATTAAGTCCCAATTCGACCCTATTGGGTATGTAGAGGACCAATGGATCCATTTGGATTACTTCAGGCAAAGGCAGGTGTAGAGTGTGCAAGAGCACACCACCAGATTTAGAAACATGGCTATCATGATGAGTATCTTTCCCAAGAACCTAGATGTACTCCTCAAGTATCTGGGGGGTTTACACAGTCATTTGCGAAATTAAGTGATTCTCTTCAAGCCCAAGAAAATTGATGAGGCCTATGTGCAAGGACAATATCTATAAAATACAGGCCACAAGAAAGGACAACCAAGTGATTCCAAGAAGAAAGAGCACCAAGACACTTCCAAGGAGGGGAAGAAGAAGTGGAAAGGGAAATACAAGGAGACAATAACCATTGCACATTAGTGCAAGGATCCAAGTAACCACTATAAACATTGCAATAACAATGGTCACATTGAAGAAAAGTGTTGGAAACTACATCTACAGATGAACCCTAAGAACCACAAGAAGGATTCCAAGAAGAAGAACCTTCTAGCAATATATTCAAGCAATCAGGTAGAGAGAAACTAAGATGTGGATGGAAATGTTTCATGCACTTTAGTGCAGGAGGAGGTGAATTTGAGTATCCTTCATCACAAGGAGGAGAAGGATATTAAAACAATATTCCATATAAAGAAGATCTAGGTTAAGAAGACCAAGGTAGATGCTCTATTCAAATCTGGTTGATAGGCCAATATCGTAGTAGCTGATTTGGTCAGCAAGCTTGGGTTGGAGGTTCACCATCATCCTATCCCATATCCATTGGGATCGAAAAACAAGGATAGAAATATCAAGGTCATGAAATAATGTAAGATCAAATTTGTTGTAAATGAATATTTTATTGATAAAGTGGAGTTAGATGTAGTATTGCTTGACATGTGTGGAATAGTGTTTGGAAGCCCCTGCATGTATATGAGAGATGCAATCTTCATGAGGAGACCAAAATAGTACCACCATATCAAGGATGGGAAGTCTTTCATCATCAATTCACATAAAGGTAAATCAAACATTTCAATAGTAAATGCCAACCAAGCCAAAAAGTTGATTAGTTCAAGTAGGAAGTATATTTTACTTTTCTTACGAGATAATCAATCGGGTGATGGATCGGTAGGAGAAAATACATCGTTGGAGGGATGTACTAAAGACAAAAAATGACAATTAGAGGATTTTCTACAGGCCTACAAAGGAATTTTCTAGGATCCTAAAGGGATACCACCTAAGAGGGAAGTAGAGAATGAGATACAATTGTTTCTTGACTCCCCATTACTCACCATTCAGTTGTATAGATAGTTTGTTTTGGAAGCAAATGAAATGAAGAAACATTTGCAAAAATTATTGGAGTAGGGAGTGATTCAACCAAGAAACTCACCTTGTGGGTCACCTATCATCATTGTAGTTAAGAATAATGGGACTTGGAGAATGTGTATTGACTACAAAGCTTTGAACAATATTACACTTAAGAATCAATACCCTCTATCTAGGATCGATTATTTGTTAGACCAATTGCAACATGCCAAGTACTTCACTAAGTTGGATCTAAAATCGAGGTACCACCAGGTACATGTCAAAGAATAAAACACTTGAAAGGCCACCTTCAAGAAAATGAAAGGTTTGTATGAATGTTTTTTCATGCCATTTGGTTTATGTAACACACCAACTACATTTATGAGATTGATGAATGACATATTACACCCATATTTAGATTCATTTGTTATAGTGTATTTGGATGATATATTGGTTTATAGCTCTACCTACAAGGAGCACATCTCACATCTCATGCAGGTGTTAGAGACTTTGAAAAAGAACCATCTTCTAGCCAACCTCAACAAATGTGAGTTTTCTTAGAAGTCATTGATGTATCCGGGGTATGTGATTGGTGGAGGGGAACTCAAGATAGATCCTGCAAAGATGGAGACCATAAAAAAATGGCCAGTTCCTACTATTGTCATTGGAGTTAGGAGCTTTGTTGGGGAAGCACAGTACCTATGGAAGTTCATAACATATTTTTAAGTGGTAGCTGCACCACTCCATGCCATAACAAATGGTGGTAAGACTTTCTAGTGGAGAAATAATCAAAAGAAAATTTTCGACGAGCTAAAAAAAATATTATTCGAGCACTAGTTCTTGCATTGTCAAACTTGCATAATCATTTTGAAGTGGATACAAATGCAAGTGGGTATGCTAAGAGAGAAATTTTGATGCAAGGAGGTAAGCCAATATGCTATCATTATGAGATGTTTCATGGGGGAGTTTTAAACTACCTTACATATGATAAGGAAACCTGTTCCCTATTTCAAGATGTTAAGAAGTGGAAGAACTATCTAATGGGAAATGAAACCATTATACACATTTATCACCAAGCTCTATATTATTTGTAGGCCCAAAGTAATAAACAACAAACCAAACATTACAAGTAGATGGGTTTTTTGGAGCAATTTTGTCTAGTCATCAAGTATAAGAAGGGAAGCACCAATAAGTTGGAAACAATGCTTTCAAGGCCATCCACATCCATTATTGCAGCTTTGGGAAATCTTATGCACATGGATCATTTTACCCATAATACATACAAATAGGCATACATATAAGATGAGGACTTCAAAGAGGTGTTTCAATAGCTACAAAGCTAAATTCCTATAGAAGAAGGTGATGGCAAGGCTAAATATCATCTCCAGAATGGGTTTCTCTACAAGCTAGACAAGCTTTGTGTTCCTAAAGGTGAAATATTGCAACTTATAAGAGAGGCTCACACCTCCAAGGTTGTAGGACATTTTGGTGTTGGGAAGACAATTTATAACTTATAAAGTTATGTGTACTAGCGCATAATGCAATAAGATACAACATGGTATATTAGAGGATGCATAATTTGTTGGACCAACAAGACAAATAATATAAAGCAATGTGTATACCATTCCTTACCTATACCCACTCGACCTTAGGAAATCATTTCCATAGATTTTGTGGGTGGTTTTCCAACAACCAAGAAGGGACATGACTATCTATTTGTGGTAGTTTACAAGTTCAAAAGATGTGCATTCTTATGCCTTGTAAAAATACCATCAAAGGACAAGAAGCATCAAACATGTTCTTTGAACAGGTCTAGGTGCACTTTTGTATACCAAGGAAAATTGTCTCAGATAGGGATACCAAATATTTTGGACTACACTTTGGGAGAAGATGGAAACGAAGTTGAAAAGATATACAAGATTCCATCCCTAGAAAGATGAGTAGACATAAGTAGTCAACAAGACATTGGCACAACTTTTGAGGGGTTACAATTAGAAGCATATGAAGACTTTGGATGGACATATCATCTATATTCAACACTCTTTTAATAGAGCAATACACACTTCTATTGGTAAGTCCCCTTTTGAAACTTTCTTTAGGTATTTTCCGCCTTCACCCTTGGGTTTTGTTTATGGATAACATGGAGGAGTGAGGGAAGACATCATAGGAGAAGAATTTAGAGCAAATAAATTCATTGAAAAGATTAGATAGGTCCATTTGCAAGTACAATAGATGCTCAAGAAGTCATAGGAAAAGTATAAGGCCATGCATGATCAACACAAAAACAAGAATTCATTCAAAGTGGGAGACAAATTTTGGTCACAACTGAACAAAGAAATACTACATTGTCATATTAAGAAGATAAAGGCTCTATGATATGGCCCTTTTACGGTATTGGAGAAGATGGGATATAACTCATATGGACTCAGTCTACCCCCATACATGCGCATTTACTTAATAGTGAATGTGGAGAATTTGAAACTCTATGAGCCTTCCATGTTGGATGAGGATGAGGAGGAGGTCCTACATACCATAGAGGAATTATCATTAGATGATCAATAAGAGTTGGTAGAGGAAATAGTTTTTTAGAAGAGGCTTAGAACTACAAGAATTCAGTAGCATGACCTTTGGTAGATTGGGTTGAAAGGAAAATTTCCAGGAAAATAAAAATGGTACTCTAGAGAGAAGGCAGAGGAAAATTTTTCTTACCTCATTCAGTAAATATTTTGGTGGAAAAAGTCTCCCTAAATGGGGAGGTATGATCTAGATTAGATCATCATATAATTTGGTATTTATCTTGGTACTTTATGGGTGGAAATAATTGGAGGAATCAACTTGTAGGACCGATTTGGTGGTAGGCCCTAGTTTGGAAAATTGGGATCTAGAACCTTCCAGAGCCATTTTGAGGCATTAAATGACATTTTTTGGGGTTACAGTGTTCTACACTTCGAGACCTTTCCAACGTTGAAAAAATCGCCTCAATTAGAGCTTGTATACGAAAGTTATGCCTCCTACAAGTTGACCTATCTTGTTGACCACCATGGTACAAGTGGATGCCACATCAACCCCCATTACTAAAACGTGTGGGGATACCCATGCATGGATTTTCAAGAAGATTCTAGAAGGTCCAAATATGATTAGTAATTGAGGGTTGAGGAAGTCAAAACCCAACCCTATACATCTATCATGATATGTTAAATACTAGGCCTCTAGGAGGAGAGAGGGTTCCATTCTTTAGCCTAGTATTCGTTCCATAGTTGAGGAGAGCATCTAGGAGTGGTGTTTTGAGAGAATACTAGAGGAGGAGAGATTTTGTAGTAGCAATACAAAGCACATTGTCAAATACAACTCCCGAGTGAGTGCCTCTTTCTTTGTATCTACATTTCCATAATTGAAGAAAAGAGAGCAGAGCACATGCCTCACTTTTTGTCTTGGTTTGTATTGGGTTTCTCAAGATGTATCTTGTGTTAATTTGTGTGTGGATGGTGTGTTCATTTTTTTATTTCAGTTATTTCATAAATTCAAGAAAAGCTAGTAATAACTAATCTAGGATATAAGGAAATAAATTGCATAATCTAAGATTTTAGAATAGTTTAATATCTATTGTCATGAACTGTTCCAGTGGAATATCTACAAAAATTTACAGATCAATTTTACATGGAGATATTGAAGACACTTGAGCATCTCCCTCATTCTCCCATGAAGACAATGGTATGGTAAGTTATGACTCCAAATTTATGAATTTGATGACATTCTTGTTAATATTTTGGAGATAAATTTGTTTGAGGAAGAACTTTTGGGATTGATGAATAAAAAAACTTAGTCATTTGTGCATGTGATGAGAATGAGGACAATAGATGTCATTCTTCTTTTGAGAATTTTGGTCATGGTTTAAGAATTGATTGCTGGAAATAATATGGGGATCACATCTATGACACTTATGGGGATGTTTCTAGTAGAGAATGATTACTTGTTGATCTATGAACACCCTAAAAATATGGAGAAGAATCACAGGATGGGGTGACATGTAGCCCAGGGGAGACCACACAACCCCCATGCAATCCATGCCATAAATATGGTCGATTTCCACCCCAAGGCTCATTCTCAAATGAAGGACGACCATAAACACACACATAGGAAGGGAGGACAAATCCCCTGCACATGATTAATGGTGCCCTCACTGAGTAATCGCAGGGGGATGATGAAAAGTATGGGAGCAGGCTGAAAAGTCTTATCAACCCCTCAGATGATTCTCTATCTTGACCATGGCCCTGCTTCTTCACATCGTTTCTTCACTATTCTCGGTGATTCGACTTTGGTCCTCTCAAATTTCTATGGCCTCATTCTCATATTTATCTAGCCTCCAGGCTCTGTCATGCCACATGAGAGAGGGAAAACCAAGAGGGGAACCTCCTGGTACTGTTATTATTCAAGGTAGAGACGCCTACGCGATTTGGAGAGAGCTTCATCGATTTCTCAGACAGAGCAAATCAAGAAGCCGACTACGCCTCCAATGGCCTTCATGGAGGAGGAATTCCCAAAGGAACCAATTCAGGTTCCACCAGAATCGCTCCTCTACACGGTCCCAGATGCCCAAGAGAGACCCAAAACCATCATTGTAGCAATGGATACAATGAAAACCATGGAAGGAGCCACTTGCATTGTCTAGGAGGAAACCCCCACAACAAACTTCCCAGCTAGGTCTGCACTGCTTAATACAGAAGCATAATGTGACTAGATTCCACCCAGTCTCATCAGTCCGAATCAATTGGAGCTCATCTTTGAGATGAGGGGCTATATGATGGAGAATATCCATTGACACACCCTCATTAGTAGCAGAATCAACATGTTGTTCGATGCCTTCTCGAACATGCTTGTCAAAAAGAGGTGCCCGACCTGTGCGCAACCCTTTGCACTCATACCCAACAACGACACTCCTCATGGTGGCTCTCTGGATGGCTGGTTCCACTGTTCTAACAACCCTCCTAATGTTTAAAGTTTCTCAATCCTCTACGCCTCGCTTGCATGGAAATGGGGTTTTTTTCTTATCTTCCTTCTCAGGTTTTCTGTTTAGTTTGAACTATCAATTTTTGATTGTATGTCCAGACAAAACTGTCAACACCATCAACTGCCACTTGCTATGGTTTCCAACTGTATGGTAGAGCAATTGGCGGTTGATATTTTTGGCCATAAGTATAAAATATTTCCACCTGTTTCGGTTTCCACTAGTTCGGCAGAACAGGTGGCAAGCCTGTGACACATTTCAATTTTGTACAGTGACAAATGATTAATCAGGAATACAAATTTTTATTTAAAAAAAAAAACAATATGGAGAAGAATGCAGATTTTTGGGCTTTGGAACAACCATGTATAAATAACGCATATTAAAAATTTTATGCAATTAATTTCCAACATGTTCACTTGTAAATAATGAAGATTTGTTTTTATATTAGTGAACATTTATTTGTAGAAAATTTCTAGCTACCAAGATTTTCAGATTTTGGTATGTTTTCATGTAAAACTTTAGTTGGAAATGATCATTTATTTGCTGGAAATTGTATGGGGTAGAAAGGTATGCAATCTGATATAAATTGCATAAATATTTAGTCTTCGGAAATGGGCCAGCAAGCCATTATATGTACATAGATTTTTTTTTCCAAATATGAAAATGAATCTTGTAATTTGTCTTCATGTTCATTAGAGAATACATTTTTAGTGGAGAAGTCTAACACTTTATTTCTTGAGGATAATGAAGAATATTTTCCAGTTTTTGATGGGATTCCATATCCTCAAGAAAACTATATTATCCCTATCCAACATTGGATAGAGGAGTCTTGCAGTAGTGCATTCCATTCTTGGCATGAATTTGATGTTTTAAACTATTTTCATGATGATATTTCAGATTTAAGCCTAGCATCCATGAAGTTTCCAACATACTTGTATATGGAGTTTGATATCTCCTTGTTTTGGTTCATAGCTAAACACAAGGGAAGAATTTTTGATATAAATAAAGAGCTAGGATGGTTACATTGGCTCTATGATTTCACCTAGTTCTTGTACTTTTATCATGCTAGAGTAGGTGTAAGAGTAATAATATCTTGAGAGCATTGGAGTAGGAGAATAATCTCTTTAGAATGATCATTATCTTTGATTTCATGTTTTACATTGTTGGCTTATGTATTTCTTCCTTGTAAAGCCAATATTGATGTAATAAACTATATCGACCTTTGTATGTAGTGTTTAGGGATGTAATGTGGATCCATCTTTCTAGATGGTTGTATTCCACTTTCTTGGAGATGTTTTCAATAGGTACACTATAGATTATAGTGTTCTCATGCACTCTTATTCAAAGAGTACATGCCCCCAAGTTGGATTCAATGTTACCCCTCATATTTACATGAGTGGTAATTGTGTGATTTTCATCACATGACATATTTTAAGAGGTAACTTACAGAGACGATGATGGTCTTGAGATGCACACATTTTGTTTTTTCTTGGAGACAACACATCGTAGTTGGGAGCTATCTTTTATATTCTTACATCAACCTGATGTTGCATGAGATGATTATGTGGTGGATTACCTTGGTTCATTTTGATTTCTTCATGGTCACACTTGATGGATTGTAGTGATATGATATTGGGTCTTATTATATGGTGTCGATTATCTTCATGCATTTGTATCAACTTGCTTGATGATGGTGCTATTTCCTTGATTCATGATATTGATCCTTGCATGTTTGTATGGATTGATGAGATATGGAATTTTTGGAGGAGGTCCCTTCACTAATACATTGGGCCCATTTTACGACAATTTACCGACACATGCTCGTCGCCACAACATCAAAAGTATGGTGAAAGAAACAATCAGTTTTTTTTTGTGTCACCTTCGTCATAATTACGACACTCAATATTTCGTCACAATATAGATGAACATATCCTTCGTAAGAGATACTAACTGAAGACGAATGTTCCCCATCAATTCATCTGAAATGCATCATGTTGTCATCACTAGTATGTCGGATGATCGACGACTGTCCATTGTAAGAGAGACAAATCATCGACGAATGTGCCCCATTAGTTCGTTACAACTCCATCATGTTGTTGTCACTGGTACGTCAGACGATTGACGAATGTCAATCATAAGAGAGAAAAGTCATCGATTAATGTGCCCCATTAGTTCATCATAATTCCATCTCATTTTCGTCTCCATGCTGTCAGTAGAGAGACGAAGATATGACAAACTTTGGATGAATTTTCTAGAAAATATCAACACGATCTCATCGAATGATCGCCAGTATATCGACAAATAGGTTGTATTTTCGACAATTTTTGGGTGAGGAAGAAAAAGTTACTCTAGTCAAACCATTGACAAACTGGGTCATCAATGGTCCAACGAAGGGTTATTATTTATAAAAAAATATATTGGTTCTTCTAATGTATTGTTCCCATTAGATACATATTGGTTTTCCCAATGTATTTTCCTGCAATGATAGAAAGGCTCATTAATGCAAGCTGAAGAATCAATTTAAGACATAATGAATCAAGACTTAATATCTTGAAAATTTGCATAATGCAGTGCAACCATCCCCTACTAGAGTAAATGTTGTGTGCACATAAGACAACATTAGATAAAATGCTCAATATGAGAAATTTCATATAAACTTATATATGAAAACAAGTACATTACAACTTCAAAGCACAAAACATATAGAAAGGTATGATATTTCACAATTATCAGTACTTGTAGGTTGATCGGATTTTGTTGACAATATACATGAAGAAATTAGTCAAGTAATGTGCATTGTAGATAAAAAAATTCCATAATATGTACAATCTTACACTCTCTGAAATAATATTAGGGAGATTCTATAGTCAGAGACTTAGGATACTGCAAGTAATGGAGATTGAAAGGCCTTCCAAAGTTACTACATCCATTCTTAATCTACACGGAAGAGAGTCCATGAATCTAAAGTTCATATTCATGCCACACCTTAGGCCTACTACTCGTTAGCCACATCCTACAAAGCCTACAATAAAATAAAGCATTTTCAAGGATTGCAAATCAAATCTACAAAAGAAAGAAGTATATAAGTTCTACAATGAAAATAAACTCTTCAAAATATTTCTATGACATAACAAAGCATAGCTACCACTACTGCAAACTAATCATTATCATGTAATGATCATCTCAATTTATTCCAAGATCTATAGGAAAGGAGAAGAACATACATACAACACTTTTTTGTCATGCAATGATCATCTTGGTTTATTCCAATATCGTAGGCAAAGAGAAGAATGATAATCAAAGTTTCATGACCTACCATGGTCACTCACTGCCATAAGGGAAGAAAGAGAAAATGAGATCAAAACTCCATCAACATACAATAAAGTTCACTAACTTCCAAATAAAAAAGGAAAATGAAACGTCTTGACATCAAAGACTTAAGTTTTTATCATAAAACTCTACAAAAATCATATGATAGTTAGTTGACCCTTTCTTTCATAAGATAAATCCATAGGAAAAAGAGTCTTACACAGGTTCCAACAAATCCAACACAAGGACATGCCATTATACAATAATGTACATGGAAAAATACTCTTAAGCTATGTATCAAAGGAAATATGGATACATGTATTTCTTAACATGCCTACATGTTTCACCATATCATAAGTTAATTGCAAGCAATACCAAGGACTTTGTATCATCACTTACATACATGAAGAAAAATGAGAGCTTTAATGAAATACAAATCTTCATTAAACAATGTATAGTGTAATGAAAAGATTCTATATTTACCAACTCATAAATATAAAGGAGACATGGTATGTAATTCAGTCCTATGTAAGGAAAAGCCACATCAAGATATCATAAGGTCACACATAGAAATCAAACATAATACATGGTTGACTAACAAGCATGATCAACAAATCATAAGGTCGCACACAAACATCCAACATCATACTTGGTTGACTAAGGAAAGTCACATTCCAATTCGAAAATATCAGGAAGCCACCACAATGGAATTAGGAACCCTACTCTATTTCAAGAACACAACTTAACAATAGTTTTCACAATGTTATACAATGCAAGTTTCAAATTACTAAAGGTCGAAGAAAAAAATCTCATACAAATACTCCTTCTCCTCCCAAGAGTACTGCTACTCATATTGAAGAAAAAATGATTACTAATACTCCAAGTACAAGCATATCATAGTAATACTCTACATCTAAGGCAAGAAAGGAAAATATAGTATTTCAAACTCTAAAGAAACTACAAAAATTTCTAAGGCCAATGCCAGCATAGAAGGTCGAATCCTATATCCACTTGTATTAATGCAAGAATGATTCATAAAATCATTGTTCAAGGCATACTTGACTAAGTATTGGTGCAAGGAATGAGGATTGGGTGGAAAAATATCAAAAGCACAGTGACATGCATTTACACCAATAAAGTTGAAATGTAATAGGATATGCCATTACACCATGAAGTTTCAAAAATTCACCAATGAAATCAAATGCTCATATACAGGTGATAGAAACTACACAAGTGTGAAGCTATAGGGTCTACAGGAGAAGAACACTACATAATTGTCACTCTACAAGAAACTATATGAGATAGAGACTACAAAGGCATGACTCTATAGGAAACTACAAGAGATAGAGACTATAGAGGTGTGACTATACAAGAAACTACAAGAGATAGAGACTACAAAGGTGTGACATTATAGGTATCTACAAGAGGTAAATGCTACTACAAGAGATAATCCTCACATTCACAAAAACTACATAATGCTACAGAAAATGATTATTTGACCTCCATGTCAAAATCAAGCATTTGAACCTCCTATAAAAGACATTCATACAAAGAATAATCTCATGCATGAATAATCAAGCCTCATTACAGTTATAAAAGTGACTTGCAAAATTCATTAGAATCATTCAAAATCAAAATTTCAATCAACAACAAAGGTACACCACTTCTACTCACATTTATGCATTTATGACTTAGGTATAGATGCATGTAAAAAAACCTCTAACCTATAGATTCCCCTAAGTAGACTCTCATTATGTTGCTACCCTAAAAACTTGTCAACGTAGTCATTGAAAGATAAGCTTAGGGGTAAAATAGCTTGGTGCTTGGTGTTAACATAATGATTTTAGTTAGTAAAGTAGAAGCATGGAATTGACATCAAATCAAGAGTGAAATCATAACAAGTAAATGGCCATCAAATAACATCAAATTTGAATTATGATGACATCATTTTTGGAGGAAAAGAAGGAGAATCAAGATTTCAAGCCACCCCAAGTTGAAACAATGAAAGTTTGACTTCGTTAGAGAAGTGTAAAATCTATTGGAGTGAGTGTTTTTGGAAAACATAAGTGCTGGCCTACCCTTCATAGATCAAATCCTAAACTCTAGATGTGAGTGTTGGCCCTTGACCAAGTTTTGGAGATCCTTGGTCAGGTTTGACCTATTTTTTTACTTCGACAGGCTGTTGAAGGCAGAGCACAAGTTGAAGCAGAGATCGTGGAATCTCGGCCCCTTTTTAGGGATTTTTGGGTTTTGGGCTTATGTAACGGGTATGGGGATGTTGGCCCATGGGTTTACCCATGTTTAGGCCCATTTTGTAATGTATAAATAGATGTCTAGGCAATGTAAGAGGAGACAATATAGGCATTTGTGTGATGATGTGCTAAGTGCAAGTGATAGTTGTACATGCTTTGTGCATACTGTGTGAAACTTGCAAGGCTAAGTGCAAGTGACTGTAAGAGATTATGTAAAGGCTTTGTGCTGTAACCTAGATCGGGGAAGGGGGACCTGGTGAGGTGCGTGCAGATCTCCTGTCCTATGCAGAGTAGGACCTTATGGCTTTGTGCATGTATATGATTGACAGAATATAATAAAGAAGACGAAGAGTTGGTGGACATAGACCCAGGCTGGGGGTGAACCACGTATATCCTGTGTTATGGATGCTTTGTGCATCTTGATTATTACGTTGTGCCTTTGATGTGATTTATTCTTAGTGATGTTATCTTGATGAATGTTAGAAGCATCTGATATAATATCTTAGTTCTTGGTAATGTGGATGAATTCTAGATATTATCTGTTTCTTTATGCTAAGTGCTTAAATGTGTTGAATCTTGTTGAATACTGCACTGTGCTGTAATTAGGGTTTATCTGTGCTATAGACAAAGGTTACGTACTATTGAATGACATATGCTAATTTATTTGTTAGAGTATTGTAATCACAGATCTGTGTCCTATCTAAGGTTGCAGACAATGGAGTCCTGCAACCACCCCTACCTCTACCTCGGGTGAGACTTCATCTGCCTCGCAGGTGTTGCCGAAAGGGTTGATAGTTAGGGTTTTGTTGGTGCACTTTTGAAGCGTTGAACCATGGGTCTACCCCTATGCCAACAAATGGTTCCATTGCCGGGACGTGAAACTATGATTGCTGGGAACTGAGGAAAAGAAAGAAAGCTTTGTGCGTAGATCTACTGCTTTAGTGCGCAATGTTCTACTTGATTTATGAAGTTCTGTTCTAAGAAAGGAGGCAGATCTGAAGAAAAGAGGTAAGATCTGAAAGCTTTGTGCTCTGATAGAGGTAAGATCAGTGAATTTTTTTATTTAAAGAGGTAATATATGAAAGCTTTGTGCTTTAAAAAAGGTAAGATAAGTGGAAATTTTTGTTTCAAAAGAATGGATTTAGTTATGTTTGATAAATTTTGTCCTAGTCTGAAAACTAGGGCACAGTTAGAAGAAAGAAGATTTGATATGAGTAGACCTGATAGAAATAATGAAATATATGTTATTCCTATGCATAGAAAGAATGTTTGGACTAACAAATGGATGCAGGATCCTAGGAAGAATTTTCTGCAGGTTAGTTACTATGATCCTAGTAAGCAGTACAAGAAAGGCTAGAGATCATTTAAGAGAAAGAGAGGTTTAACCCTTTGTTACAGTTGTAGAAGACCATACCATCTTGCTAAGGATTTCCTTGATAGATGACCTAATTGTCTTTGTTGTAAAGCTATGGACCATGAATTTTTGGATTTCCCTAGAATGATTGCTAAAATTGAAAGAATGAATAGGGAACAAGATAAACATGAGAAAGACTCAGAAATTAAGACTATGGAAGAACCCTAGAAAGGATAAGAGATTGTATTGTCAGAAATAAAAGAAACCCTGAATGATCATAGAGACATCAATCTATCAGAGATCTTAAAGGACAAAGAATGTGTAGAAGCAAGAATAAGAGACTTCGACATAGATTGTGTTCTAGATGAGGAAACACAGGTGACTGTCATGACATAAAGAACTTGGGAAATTTTAGGAAATCCTATTATGATTCCTTCATTGGGAGGAATAGGATTATTTAGAGGAAAGATGATAACCCTATGTGGAAGACTTACCCAGCCATCTATGAGTGCTCATGGCACTTCGATAGAAGAAGAATTTGAGGTCGTTAAATTGATTGAGAACGATGCCCCATTTGCTATGTTACTAGGAAAAACCTGGATTGAGAAAGATCAGATTTGAAGAAAACAAGAAGAGGAAGATCTAGAATAGAAAAAGAAAGAACTAAGAGACTTCATGGATAAGAGAATAACACACTTACTGGAAGAACAAACAAACTAGTCGAAGCTACTGAGGACCAGAAATCTAGCTGTCGAAGTTGAAAGAACACAAGAAAACCTAAAACACCTGCCTGTACAAGATAGTAGAGCACCTACCCCAGACAAAGAAGAAGTATTGGCCTTGGAACTTACAAAATACAATCAACGATGCGAAGTTACTATGCCAGGAGGAGATAAGAATTAGAATGGGAAGAGGAACCCAGTAACGCAGATCACAGGGAAGAAGGCTAGAAAGCTCAACAAGAAGAAGACAAAGTTGGAGAAATTCCAGGAAATTCCAGAGAAGACTTCGCAGAAGGAAGGTCTCTAGAATTTGAACTTCGCTGGAATATCAGAGCAACTTGGATTGGCACTTCCCCATGGTGGAGCGATTTGACCGTTGGAGGCATTATAACCGTTAGATTGACATTCCTAAACAATTAGAACAACAATTATGATAAAAAACCTAGCCATTGGGCCGTTGGGACCACGTCGTAATGGACATAACTGCATTGATGAAGGCTTCTTGTCCATTGGAAGGATCCATTACATCGATGTCTACTTATCTCGTCGACTATTGCACCGAGCACACTTTCACGAATTATATTTGAGCCAACAAGAGAACTCATTGTTACTTTGCTGTGCTTATTGAGACCTTGCCATCCATTCTATTGCATTGAGAAATTGTTCATCAGCCTGAGATATCCGATCTCGAGCGTGCATGTCAGACGAGCTCAACGCTACGAAAAAGTCAGTGGAGGAAATTTTAATCGATCTAATGGCAGAGAGAGTGATGTCCACAGAAGTTCAAGCCTCACCGATTCGAGGAGTGCAAGCCTCCTTGTCGACTGCTCATGGATCCGGACCATCCCGAGCTGCAGATAAGAAAAGAACCAAACATCGAGATGATTTGGAAAATGTGAAGTTAATACCTTCCATCTTTCCCGACTACATCCCGCCTCTGGCCGACGCGGTGAATTGTGACAGTTTTCCCAGGGACTTCGACTACACCTTGCTTACTGTGTACCTCCTGAAGGGGATACACACAAACAAGCCTCAATCAGATAAGATCATGACACTAAAGATCAACGACTTTAACCTAGGGGATTGAAATAACTTTAGCATGCTCTCTCCTCATAGGTATTTGACTAGGACGAAGGGGAATAAGTTGAGGATAATCCCCCAACCATGGACTATGGACCTCGTGTAGTCCACCATCCTGAACGTAATGAAAATACCCCTTTTTGGAAGGCACCAGGAGGTTAATGCGTGTGTTAATCTCCTTCTGTCGAGATTCCATGGTTTTTATTTATGGTTAGATAGATGCATCATCGTCGATCCGACACTGATCCATCGGATCACCGGATTGATCATGCAGGGACTAGATCCGCAAGAATTCTACCCAGGGAAGGCTGCAGACCACGCCCTGACGCATAATATTAAAGATACATATGACAATGTAAAGAAGGGGAAGTAAGGCTACAAGGTAGCCTCCATATAGAATGGCGCAGTGCATCTTGCTTTCCAGTTGCTTGCTGGTAAGCTAGTCCGAAATAACAGACCCACGCAGGTCACGGGGTTTGTTGTTGACCTCACAGGGAAATGCGTGGAGGGGATACAGATGAATTGGGAAAAGTACTTAGTGAACCAGTTAGACCAAGACTGTCGTGAAGCTCAGGATCGGGGCTATGAGTTCCATTTTAATTGGCTGCTGATCCTCATCGCATTCATATCTTGGGAGATGCTGGAAGGTGTGACCTTCTCTGAACTAGATCCATTTGAACCCTTAGCCATGAAGTTCACTTCGCTATGGTATTCAAGTGATATGGGAAAACAATGGAAATAAAAAGTGGTGTTCCAAACCTACTATCTGTAGTTAAAGAGGGCTATTGAGGCTTTCCCTCATATTACTACGAACACCCTGCACAGGTTCATTCCATTTGTGAAGTTCCACGCAGACAAACATTTTATCTACATCACTGAACGCAGAGACGAACACAAAGAAGTACTATAGAGTTATTACAAAATCACAAAAAGAGGACTTAGAAGAAATAACTAAGGAGTGGTCTACATAGCTCCTTATCCCTATTGATCTCACAAAACTGTTCGATCCTGAACTAATCGGAAGCTTGGTGATCACTCGTGAAGGGCATGATACACTTGGAACTAGCAGAAGGAAGAAGACAGAAGAAGTTCAACAACTGAGTAGTGCATCAGAAGAAACTTCTTCAGACTCACCTAGAGGAGGAGGTGATGATGAAGTAGATAAAGAAGAGAACAATGGAAAATAAGATCAACAGAAGCAAGGAGAAGTAACACCGCCACAAAATCCCCCTGAATACGTAGAGACATATCACAAAAGAAAGGTTTCTCCCACGAAACCCACATTGCGGAAGAAGTCAAATTCTAGTAAGACCAAGCTGCAGACTGTGCTCACACTTGATGACTTTGACTTCATCATTGTAGCTGTATCGGACACCTCAGAAGATCTTTTGTAGAGAAATGGAGCTAAGCAAGAGACCATGTGTGAGAAAATTGAAGAAGAACTACAAGGGGTACAACAGGCCCTTCACTCCAGCCGTGCAGTGACCATTGCACCCCCTCTATAAGAAGAAACATAGTTGGGGGATGAGCCTACCCAACTCTGCAGACTAGCCGATGTGACTGAATCCCACCTTCGTCATGCACAAGAAGAAATAGAACATGCCACATTGGCCCTAAAGCAAGAACAATAGGAAGTAATAGAGAAACGCAGGGTTGCGTAGCAGGAGAAGGCTGACCTCCAAGAAAAGTTTGAAGAGGAAAAGGTGCAGATCCAACATGAGAAAGAACAACTTCTCGTGGAGCCGGTTGGAGTAAAAGAAGCAGTTAGCATAGAACTTCACTCTATGAAGGGATTAGAGAAAAATGAGGAAGACCCAGTGGAGCATCAAGTAGCACAGCTTGCTGAAGCCATCCAATAGCTTCAACAAAGAATAACAGATATAGAGCTACAAACAATACCAAGTACTCCGCAAGACGTGTGAGATCAAAGAGAAGCCACTGCCCAGAGCATAGTTGACTGGATTAGAGAATTATCTTTGGAATGTCAAAAACTTAGCAGTAGAAGTGCGTAGAATTATGAGTGAATTACTGAAGACCCTGAATTGAAGACACTGGAGACACAACTCTAGGAGGAAAAGCAACAAGCAACAATAGTACAAGTGCAACTGAAGCTCCTGCCAGCAATTGAAAGAATGAAAATATCTGAGGAACAAGACACTGCTCAACAACAGGTCCATACCATACAAAGCAAAGTCATGGAAGTGACTCAGATGCTCCATCCATGCCAGGATGCAACTTGCCAACTGTTTGAGGAGATTGAAGGATGAGGATCAGAGATGGAACAAGTAGTCACTTCAGTCGAACATTGATTAGAGGGACCTGTGAATGAGGCAGTTCTTCAAGAGTTCATTGAGCAGGAGGCCTTGGTGCAGCAACAGGTCGAAGCAGATCGATCTAGGCTCAAGGATTTTGAAGAAGAGCTACTCAAATCAGAGTGACTCGGGACGAGTCATAGGTGAGTGTTGGGGGCCTGTTGGCCCTTGACCAAGTTTTGGAGATCCTTGGTTAGGTTTGACCTATTTTGGGACTTCAACATGATGTCGAAGGTGGAGCACAAGTCGAAGCAGAGATTGCGGAATATCGACCCCTTTTTAGGGATTTTTGGGTTTTGGGATTATGTAATGGGTATGGGGATGTCAACCCATGGGTTTACCCATGTTTAGGCCCATTTTGTGATGTATAAATAGATGTCTAGATGATGTAAGAGGAGACAATATAGGCATCTGTGTGATTATGTGCTAAGTGCAAGTGATAGTTGTACATGCTTTGTGCATACTGTGTGAAACTTGCAAGGCTAAGTGCAAGTGACTGTAAGAGATTGTGTAAAGGCTTTGTGCTGTAAACTAGCTCGGGGAAGGAGGATCTAGTGAGGTGCGTGAAAATCTCCTGTCCTATGCAGAGTAGGACCTTATGGCTCTATGCATGTAGATGATTGCCAAAAGATAATAAAGAAGACAAAGAGTTGATGGACGTAGCCCCAGGCTGGGGTTGAACCACGTATATCCTGTGTTATGGCTTCTTTGTGCATCTTGATTATTACGTTGTGCCTTTGATGTGATTTATGCTTAGTGTTTTTATCTTTATGAATGTTAGAAGCATATGATATAATAGCTTAGTGCTCGATAATGCGAATGAATGCCATATCTGATCTATTTCTTTATGGTAAGTGCTTAAATGTGTTGAATCTTGTTGAATACTGTGCTACGCTGTAATTAGGGTTTATCTACGTTGTATACAAAGGTTAAGTACTAATGAATGAAATCTACTAAGTTCTTTGTTAGAGTATTGTAATCACAGATCTGTATCCCAGCTAAGGTTGCAGACACTGGAGTCCTACAACCACCCCTGCCTCTACCTCAGGTGAGACTTCATCTGCTTCGCAGGTGTTGTCGAAAGGGACGATAGTTAGTGTTTTGTTATTTTTCTGTTGAAGCATTGAACCCCGGGTCTTGCCCTATGCCAATAGTGATCTTGTTGAAGAGCTTGTTGAAGAGTCTAAATGTGAGCATAGTCAAAGGTTTACGCCTCAAGCTAAGAGTAAAAATATAAATATTGAGTCGAGTAAAGAAAATCATGAATTTGACAGATATTTTGAGTATCATTAAGAAGAAACTGAGGAGTAGATATTGAGTAGGATAACCTAAGTCTAGTTTACTAGGAAAAACCACAAGTGGTGTTAATAGAACACAAGACAAGAACTTGGTGGAAAAGGATTTAAGCCATATTTATCACATGTATTCATCCAAGGATATCAATATATAGTATATGTATCTAACCACCTCTAGATGTCAATTAGGTTTAGCTTGGGTGGTTGGGAGGAATGATTGTATCCCCGCCACTTAGGTTCAATTCCTGTAAGTGACATGTTGAGCTCATAATGAGTCTCCTTCCCATCATATCTTCATGGCTTCCAAGAAGCCTTGATCCATCTCCAATTTCTGATGAAAACATTAATGACCCTCCACTTCCTGATGGAAATGAGCCAAGTGAATGGTATGGAGGAAATAACTTCGAAGGAACACCACCAGTAATTACTGCTGAACTAAAAGGATATTTAGAGTTGGCATCACGTAAAAAATCACGTGGACCCATTTCAAGAGGCCTTGATGTAGGATTAATTTGATAAAACTTTGATGTGGGTGCTGGATGACTCTTCTGATGGCATACTGAAGGAAACAAATGGTCAACATTCGATGCTAACCAACCATCAAATTGTCCAGGATTACATTTGCTTGAATTAACCTAAAATTCCTTCATGTCTGCAACTTGTTTAATAGATTCTTGATGCATAGACTGAAATCCACCTTATTCACCTATTATTGGAGACTGCATTCTTATGAGGAAATGAAGGAGCCTGCATTTATAAGTACAATGTGATTTATTACTATGGAAACCTTCATTTTATTAACACAACATTGAATTTTATCTAATTTTTCTATTGTAGAATTAGTCTCGTTGAATAAGATGGAAGTGCCTAAGGAATCTCAACTTTAATATTCTTTCACCACTAATTATTATAATAGTAAGTGGTTAGTAGAGAATGGTTAGCACTAAAATTTTCTATTTTATTAGAGGAGTGGGGCATCGAGTGTCTAAGGTTCCATATTTTTTCAAGCCACCTCGAACCTCATTCCATTTTTGGAAATTCAATCATGCAAAAGTTGAGGGAAACTCCACATACAAGTAAGGATTAAGGGATATTGTTGGGAATTTTAGAAGGGTTGGAGAAGTTGTATATGCAGGATGGGGTTTCTCTAAATATGTCAATAACCAAATATCTAAATACAAAATACACTAGAATAGATCCAAGAAGAATATATGAAAACCACACTTTATTATAAGAAAACCCTTGAGGTAGGGAAACACCATACAATGGATCCTATTATGGAAGGGATCCTATTTTGTGCACTTTCCTATTCGAGGAAGGCAACCTCCTAATGAACTTCAACTCCAAACATAAAACTTCTCTTTATATCCCATTACATTTCTTGAACCCCTTTATATAGTGCTACCATCACCTAAGAACATTCTAGAGGAGGAATCTTCTAAAAGAATAACCTTCTAAGAAGTCCTCTTACATTTATTTTATCTAAATACCATAGTGGGCCTTATTTAATAATATAGTGGACCTAGTCCACCTTACATTGAATGGCCTCCACTACCTCTCTAGCTACCTAACATTCCACCCCCCTTATGAAAACGTTGTCCTCAACGCTTGTTATGAGGGTGGACAACCATATACTAGGGTCCCATGGATAATTGTGGACCATAATGTTGAATAAGACTGGAGAACCAAGGTCCCATGTATAAATGTGAGCCACTATGATGAAGTAGTTGAACTGCCATTGTGAACCTGGGTCCCATGTCCAAGTGCTCATGTTAACTCCACGTTGAAGATATTGAAACTTGGGAACCAACTGGAAACTTCTCTTCATATCCCATTACATTACTTGAACCCCTTTATATAGTGCTACCATCACCTAAGAACATTCTAGAGGAGTAATCTTCTAGAAGAATAACCTTCTAAGAAGTCCTCTTACATTTATATCTAACTACCATAGTATGCCTTATTTAATAATGCAATGGATCTAGTCCACCTTACATTGAGTGACCTCCATTATTATCACTATGGGCCCTTCGATCTACCCACTACCTCTCTATATACCTAACATTCCATCCCCCTTATGAAAGAGTTGTCCTTGACGCTTGTTATGAGCGTGCACAACCATATACCAGGGTCCCATGGATAAGTGTGGACCATAGTGTTGAAGTAGACTAGAGAACCATGGTCCCATGTAGAAATGAAAGCCATCACGCTGAAGTAATCCAACCACCATTTTAAACCACGGTCCTATTTCTGAGTGATCATGTGAACTCCATGCAGAAGGTATCAGAACCCAATAAAAAACTGAAAATGATGCTCCAAAGACTGATACCTGTCATGTAGATCTAACTAAGAAGATCCATCCACATAGTGGGAAATGGTCATAGCTGAATCTGGAAGGAATAATACCATTGTAGAATATAAAGTATGGACACTAGTAATCATAATTGGATCTGTATTTTTCACATTGAGGTTCTCTACAAAAGGTGGAGTAGAGTCATCAAATAAAATATGAAAGTGGTTGTCATCCCAAAAATGAGAACTATCCATATACCAAGCATTACAATCGGCCTCAAAATCATACCAAGAATATACTTCTTGATTTTATTCATCCATGATGTTTTTCATAATATATATCTCTTGTAGGAGATCCAATGACCATTGACTATTGTGATAATTGTATGTGTGGTTGTGTAGACTGGCCTTGATGCCTTGCAGGTGGTCATGCATATCGGCTTTGAGGGCTTCAATCTGCCATAAAATTTCCTTGAGTTGAGAGTGAATATCCATTGGAAACACCACATATAACATACAAAAATAAAAATATTAAAATAATATATCCAATATAATTTATTTGGTAGAAATCTGAACACCTTGTGCAAAGTTATGAACTCTGCAATCTTGCTCCCATCACAAAAAAACCCCAAAAATGACTGATTTTAAATCAACAAAATATTCACTTCGAGAGCTTTGATTTTGGTGATTTATTTTTTTCAATAAACTATTTTGGAAAGAGGAACTCATATATATAATTTGTTTTAGCAAATTCGGCCTCTAGGTACTATAGAAATAAAAAAGTTGTGTCGTCGTTCGTGAAAAAACCCTGAAAAATTGCAGATTTTAAAACTTCAATAACTTTACTTCTCGGAGTCCATTTCGGACGGTTTGTTTTTTAAATTGGGTGTTTTTCTGAGAGGAAGTTAGATATACAACCAATTTCTGAAAATTTTTCACAAAAATACACATAAATCATCTGGAATGTTGCGGCCCTCTTTGGTTTATCCGAAAAAAATAAATCTACAATTTTTTTTTTTTTTTTTCCAACATAGCCTACAAAGAACAGGGATTTGATAACAATTGTTACGTACTTGATTAGATATAAAAACAAAATCACAAAAAATCATGAAAACACAATTAACCCATAGAGCAATAAAGAATAAACCAAAATTTTATTATAAGAAAACCCTTGAGGTAGGGCAACACCATACAATGGATCCTATTATGGAAGAGATCCTCTCCTATTCACTGGCATCTTCGAGGGAGATTCCTCTTATTGAACT
>JZKD02S0157124.1:46583-81150 GCA_000966675.3 Picea glauca
TTTCTCTAGCACCAACTAGATGGAATCACCAACTCCTAGGTTTCTCTAGCACCCACTAGATGGAAGCACCAACTCCCAGAATATCTTCTAGCACCAACTAGAATTTAGAGGACTACAATCCTCCCTAGCACCACCATACCACCCTGATTGAATCTTACAAAAATTTACTTACTTGATTTGTCTCTGATATGGTCTGTTATAGCTCCATGTCTCCTCTACCTTCTTCAACTTCTATGCTCTATTCCGCTTCTGCATCATTTTGATTCTATGCTCCGCTGTCTTTTCTTTCTGCACTCAATACTGTATCCTGTTCAACTTCTCTTCTGCCTTTTATGTTCTGTGATGCATTTGCATCCTCTTCATTGCGCCACTGATCTCCACTTCAGGTACTACACTGCATCTCCTCCTACCCACATACATCACTATCGAAGAAGCACTCTCTGTTCTCTGTTCTGCATGTCTTCCTCACATCGAGTCCTCTGCCCGATCATCATTCGAACTCTTTGTCTTCCCTAATGGTTATTATGGATATTTTCATCATCAATGGCCATTATCCATTGATTCCTTGGCTTCTTTGGCAGTCTCAACTCTTTGTCTTCTCTGTCAGTTACATCTAGTCATTTTTAGCTTCTTTGGCTTCTAAGCCCCTTCCTTCATGTCACCATCGGCAGTGACCACATACCTAACTTTTGAGCGCTTTGCGATCTTGGCCTAGCGAGTGCTAGCTCCTACTTTTGATATGACCTTGGGCGATAATATCACGTGACTACACGATTGTGGGCGTGGCCAAAGGTGGTTTGAGGGAAACCCGCTTTTCACCCCGCAATTTACCTTGAGCCTCCACGTGTCCTTTTTCCAAAATCATGGTTTCAATTGCAGTCTGCCTTCAAATTTTTAAAGTTCTACCACCTTCAATACCCGCAATGCGATGGGACTATCGATCTTACGATCTTGATGGTTCTCCTGAAAAAATAGTTTAGATTTGTTCTTTCATGATCTGGGGATCAGATCTAACCTCCCTAAATCAATGGCTGTGGTGTATTTTGTGATCTGGGCTCTGAGAGTTTCAAATCTAAAATCTCTCTTTTCCCATATGACAATCTTCTGGAGTTGGTGATCCACTGACGCGTGTCCCTCTTGGATCAACGGTCGAGGTCTCCTTCGGGTCTCCGGACTTCGAAGATTTCAAATATCAATTTTAACAATCCATTGACGTGTTTCCATCTCAGATCAATGGTTGAGATCTCCTTGGGGGTTTCGGACTTTGGAGATTTCAAATCTCAACTTCACTTCCTTCAATTTCTCCCGAAGTGTTTTTCCTGAATTGCACAAATTTCTTCCACGCATCCTTCTGGCAACCGATGACCTGGATCTTCTTCAGCCCTCGGGTCTTTGATGATCTCATTTCATTCCCAACCAAAAACTCTCGAAGTGATTCACTCCAGAGTTGTGGATCGTGCGCCACCTGTCAGTCTTGACGATGGATGGCCCTTGCTTACTTCGGGACTTTGACAAGTCACTGCTCCATTTTCCTCCAGAGTGATCACCTGCTGAGTAGGTTAGAAGTGGTGGAGACCGCTTGCTGTCGGTTAATACTTCCACTTACACTATCCTTCCACTATAGTATATCGATGGTCGATAATGCTCCCGAAGTAATCTTTAGATCGGACGTTTCATGCCCACTTCGGGACTTCGAGACTTTGGGCAAGTGCTAGCGGTAAAATTCTCGAAGTAAAACTCCTGGAGTGATGTAACTTACTTACGTCACTTGATGATGTGTCATGAGCTGATTAGCTACCACATGTCACTCAGATTCATGATTTGCACGTACCTGAAATGCCAATTCAACTTGACACTTGTCATTGTCTGATTGCGCCATGTGTCCTTGCTAACGTAGTCTGTCGACATGGTCTGCCAATGTGGTTCTCTTTGATCTAACGATCATCGTACAATCTCCAGATCCGATGGTCCTTATTCATTTTGGATTTCAGGACTTCAGGTAATTTGACTTTTCAAGTTGCCAATTCTTTTGAAGTGATATTCCCCAAACGGTAACCTCCTTGCAACTTTAGACCCGAAAAAAATGATGTTTGTTTGATCAATATATTAGATCAACGACTCGATTTTTCTGCGATCCATATTTTCCTTGGATTAAATCCAACGAATCTCCATCTTTTCTTATCTTGTGCTTCCACTTAATTTGATCCAACGACTGACGAAGATTCGAATAATCGAGATCTCATATCTCAACCCTTGTTTATCCTGTCCTTCCACTTAAATCAATCCGATGGCTGACGAAAATTCAGATGATCAAATTCTCAATCGTTTTTCCCCTCTTATCCTATCCTTCCATTAATTAAATCTGACGGTCATTGGTCCTCTGGATCGGTGATCCAATGATCACTGTTTCTCTTCCTCCCAATCTTCTGATCTCTCTGACTTAGAAGGTTTTTCTAAGTGTTCACGAGTCTTGACGTTTTCTCCTCCTGCAAGTCCGTCTCTTGGACCTCGTCTGCACTTTTGTAAACTGCTAACTCTTCTAAGATTTCTCTTCTTTTTCTCTCTCGAGGTTTGGTTCATTTTTGTTCTTGCCATCAATGAAAAGCACTTTCTTCCTGTAATAATTCCAACATATGCACACATAACATATAAGGTCCACAGACAGCTGGAAAAAAATAAAAATTGTACAATTAATAATTTATATTAATCAAATTTGCATGATGATATGTATAATATGAATAAAGTATTTGATACTTACAATTAGAGCTTTTAATCTCAATTATCCACCTTGGCGAAGTTTGTGCTACCCATGTTTTTCTAGTCTTGCATTGGTTTATTTTGATGTGTCTACCACATATTTGAAATATCTTATAACATACTTGAAACTTTTCGTAGGCTCCCAAACATAGAAAAAACAACCAAGGAAAGACTAGAAAAATGGAAGGTTCTTTGTCATCATTATTGTGTTCTATATCCTGGCTTAAATTTTTCATCCTTTCTTCGCCCTCCCCTGTAAGTGGCTTAGACCTAGACCATGTAGTTAGAAAAATGGGATAATTTGTATTGGACAATGAATAAAAGTATTTAGCAAAAGGAGAGAATTAATGTACAAAAATAAAAATTAGTTATCAACAGGGGAGAATTAATGGACAATGAATAATTTGACACTATCTTTCTAATGCCAAATTCAGGCGATGTCATAATTTGACCCAATACATAATTCACATTTATGCTATTGTTCTAAAATGTTGCAATTTTGGATTATAAAGGACCTTTGACTCATATATAATTGTATGTGAGACACAACCAACAAAGGGGTGCTAAGCTTCATTATAATTGTATGTGAGACACAACCATCAAATGGGTGTTGTGCTCTTACTAACATATCTACTGCTTGCAAACTTGGAAGTTGTACATAGTTCAATATATCTTACTTATCGCTCATATTACATGTAATATTCATCCTAGTTCATACACAGGCAATTTGATGTCTATGTGTTTTGTACATAAATTAATTAAAAAAAATTTGTTTATGTACAGATTTGGAAGAGGCCTCATCATTGAGTTTAATGTAACCAACTAATGCATGAAATAAATACTACAGAATGTAACCATCTAATGATGCAAGAGAATTAAATGATTTGTACCTTGTCAGAAATTCATTGTGGATCGTGGAGGTGACTTCCCTTCAAACCTGCATTTGTCAAAGAAAATAATAGGTTAAATGACTGAATAATAACTAAACATCTATGAGCTTGAATTTAACAAAGATAATAAACATTGTATGACTAAATAATACTTAAACATGTATGACGATCCATAAATACTAAAGGGGAATACCTCATGAATGAGCTCCTCTTGGTTTTGAGAACAATTTATTCTCTACTAAACATGACCAACCATGTCAAGGTGGAAGCTCGTTCCCCCCCCCTCACATCACTCTTAATTCCCCATACCCAATCATGTATAACAAGTAGAAAAACAAGAATTAAATGTAAATGAAAGAAAGAATGTACATGCATATAGAACATATAAGGTCCATGCACAACTAGCAAGAAAAAAAAATGTACAATCAATAATTTATATTAATAAAATTTGTCCTAAAAATATGTACAATCACTTCTATTTTTATTTCTTATTTTTGATAAATTTCATAACTGAATCATAATCACATTCGTCTCGATCCCGACCTTTATATATTGGGTCCCATTCTGTTGTTGGAAGGTGATAGGTCATCTCAAGCATTCTACTACTTCTAGTAGCAGGATGTGGACATTGATGCACTACAGGGACATCCACTACAATAACACAAAGCGTTAAAAGGACACAATTAGTTATTATTCATAGAATCTCTTCATTAATATGAATGTCATTACTATGTTTTTTATTTGGAGTAGTGTAAACCATTGGTTGTATTTTCGTCGATTCCTCTCCTCTCCGAGAACCATGATCTACATGCTTTTCTATTGAAACAAGAAAAGTTATAAGTACACCATATGAAGGAAATATTTATAATCATCATATTGTACATTTTATTTTAAAGACACACATACTGTGATGGGTTTGCGAACCACTAGTTGTTACAAGGAAAATCTCTCTATGGCTAGGGTAAACCACAACAGACAGAAATGACTGCAGAAATCAACTCTATCCCAACAACATGCTATATAAACCAATGTGCAAGTGAGATAAGAAAGAGGCCTACCTCATCCAAATGTTCGATGAAGTCCACCATTGAGCACTTCAACCCAAAGCTATATACCTACAACAAGTTCTCAACAAACAAGAAAAGAAAGCATATGGCGGTAATATAAAAGGTTAGCACATTAGATAGCATAATCCATTAATAAACATGACAAATACGCCCATGGAATAATAATTCAATATATTTGCAAGATATCGATTGGACGGGAAAGAGTATTTTTATTAATAAATGATCAACGGAAGTGAAAATATTACAGACTTCCGTGTCAACATGGTTCAGAACCGAGAAACCAAGTTCCTTCTAGCTGAGCCTCCACCACTTCAATCCTCCACCAAACGCAAGCTCATAAGAGAGAAAAAATGAGGTTCTCAATCAATAAGGGAAGAGCTTGGGGGTTGAACACTGTGTTCAGACTTAAAGGACAAAGGGATGTAGACTCAATATGAAGTAATAATTCCTCCAGAGCAACTTTTCTCTCAAAGTTGAATTCTTTCTTCCTTTCCATAGCTCATAATTGACACATTTATAGCCTTCAAAATGGAACTAGAGGGCCAAGTCAGAACGTTTCTAGTATATGGAAGGCCAAGGATCAGAGATCTCTTATCGTGACATGGAAACCTGACATTTAATTTTCATTTTCTAGCACAAATCCCGATGTACGCGGTTTGTAGTGGAGTAGCCTGCGTATACGCATGTTGTATAGTGTGCAAGATGCGTACATGTGGAAAAATATTTATTTTTGTCTCTGGAATTTATCAACAGGGAAGATAAGTCTGCATAAGGAAATTGAATAAGCCCCTCTGTGCAAGATTGCATAGGGTGAGGAAAATCTTGCTATAATAGATGCCACCTAATGTGTGAGGTTAGAGGAGTATCTGCGATGGCCAAAATACATTATAAACAACCCAAAAGTGGAGTGGTAGGGAACCAACTAGATGAATTAGATGCTCATTACATTCTGCACTGAATTTGCATACAAAACTGCCAATAAAATTACACTACAGATCGATGTGAAAATATACCAAACAAGTGTCTGTGGCCATGAATAGGAAAATACAAATGCAGTTACATGCCAATAGTTTTCATAGTCATGAACAAGGCCTAGTAAAACCAGTCTCAAAACCAATTTGAAGATATATATATACCATGGAGTACAATCTAATCTCCTATGATCACTGAAGTCATGTAGGTACTGGTCCAATGAAAAGGAAGCAACAAATCAGGAAAGCTTCGGCCACATAGTGATGTCTTCAAGTCTTCTCCACAATCCACCAAGGGTGCAAGTCTACATCATTTGAATAAAGGAGTTGAGGTTGAACACAATAAGACATCGTTTGATTACCTGTCATTGATGTATACCGTTAAAAAATGTGAGACAACCTACCGATAATGAAAGTAGGTATCAAGGCACCGAGTACATTCTTACAAGTGTGAATAAAGGAGTCGATGTCGAACACCTGAAGAATCCATCGATCAGCGGACATTAATGTATTGCCAACTATCGATGGTGAGAGAGCCTTCCACTGATGACTGCAAGCCTCAAGGTATTGATAATACCCTAGGTCTTGTTTCTAGAATAAATGGGTTGAAGTCGATGGAAAGAGACTCGTTGAAAGGAGAGAATTAAGGAATCTCTCATCAATCAACACGAGGTACAAAGCAAGAGCTTCATGATTTGGTGGAAATCAGATGAAGAACATGTTAACGAACCAACGACCCTGTGCATCTTTCTCGTGTTCCAAGTGCAAACAGTACACGAAAAATACCCTTTGAATAATAACCAATGATGAAAAATGTTGAAAAAGGTGAAGAAACCACCAATAAGGCTAATGTCATCCAAGACACTACACAAATCCCAATGTGTGAATAGATGTCTTGTTGTCGAACACAAGGGAAACCACCCAATAAATGACCAATGATGAAATTCCGACTTTTGGGTTCAAGGTTACCTACCAATGATGAAAGTAGGGCCAGGGTGAATGATCGGACTACAATATCATGTGATTATGAGACAAACTAAGTGTATGGCCGACATGAAAAGTCAAGAGTTATGAGGAGTGGCTGAAACAGGTTGATAGACTTCCTTTGAATAAGAGCATGAGACATATGGAGGAATCTGACAACATAGACCTGATGATGAAACCATGAGATGTAGGAGGCATCGATGAAATTCTCTGTAGGGACTTGAAGAGTAACTAGTCGGTAGAGAGGACTCTATAATGAGCTCAGCTTCCTAAGGCCATGCTAATCCCAAAATTATGATGGTGAATGGAATCAATAACTTTTTGCTCTATTCAAAGGCGACACAACTGCTGCCAATATAGGATAATACTCCCTTCCCGCCCGTCTTTTTTTGTTTTTTCATAGACAAATGAATGCTATGATACAGAGGAGGAAACGAGTGTTGCAAGTAAGCAAAACTAGTTCCAGCAGTGGAATATACCTATTCTCAATGTAAGGAAACGCATGTGGGAGATGGACATTCGGAGGAATGTTCCCTCCTAGGTATAGGGTGTCAAATTGCGAAGGATATAAACAAGGATTTTCTTGGTTGAGGATGCAAAACCGTTGAGACAAACTATTTATAATGCAAAGTGAGAACCAACTATAGGCTCAATACTGCAAGAAAAGGAATGAAATGCAATCACAACTTAACGCCAAAACAATGTCATTTTTTATGTCTTTTAGTCTACTTGGTGTGAAAAAGGGATAAACTTTTTCCAAATAGAAGTCTTTTCAAATCCAATTTATGAGTGTGAAAAATACAAGTTCACTTGGAAATATTTTCACTTTTTGATAATGAGTCGGAAAAAAGCTTAACTAAGACTCACGACCTTTCAAGTCCAATTTAATGAGTGTGAAAGGGACAAATCACTCGACAATATTTTCTCTTTTTGATAACGATTCGGAAAATATCTTAACTAAGACTCATTTGGGAGAGTCTAGGAAGCAAGTCACATGGGAGGCCAAGGATCCTATGTTGGACTTCTGTGGAATGTCAGTATCTTACGAATAACTGAAATAATCTTGGGAAAACCCAAACCTCTCCAAGTTTATGAGGACAAATCACTGACGAAGTATATGGTCTTCGTGATGGATCAGATAATATCTCTTACAAGAAAATACATAGGAGGGGTCATTGGGTACCCCACAAGGCCATCCTAATCGAAGGGAAATTCCTCGGGAATTGGAGGGACAGACCTCGGGGAGAGGATAAATCTCTCTCTTTCAGAATGTGCAGGATCAGGAATGTTGATGACATGGTTGAAGGATGCATCACCCTCCATAAGGAGAGTAGGATTGACCAGAGCTTGCACTTGTACAACCACTTCTTCAATTATAGTTTGAAGAGGATGCACGATAATAGGGATAGGGGACACATCACCCTCGACAATGGGGGTGAGGTCAAGAGAGGATTGTGGTAGAATTACCGCCATATCGATCAAAAGAGAAACAAGGTGTGGGGAAACCATAGACGCCTCAGAATCTGAAGGGCCCTTAGGTGAGCCCCATGCTTCCGATATCCCAACAATAGCTGGATACAAATGAGTAAGGTGATATACTTTGCAAGTCATGCAAAGGAATTTAGGTTAATGTCTAAGGCGTCGAGGCTTCTCAATGCCCCCAACGACGTTCACAATGGCTGGTGACATGCTCTCATCATGACTAGCAGAGGTGAGAGAGTCATAACCCACATGACGTACAAAGGTTGGAGATGTGGAATTGATATGACTCGTGGTGATTAGAGTGGTGCTCCCAGTATGACTAGCAGTTGCTGGTCTAGTGGTGAGTTGTGGCATTTGATACCAAGGTCCATGGAAAGATTGACTTTGAAACATTGCAGGCCAGAAAGGATCTTGGTTTACCCCCTGTCCCTATTCGGAAGGGTAGTATCATCCACCTAATAGATTCAAAGAGGTGTGCATGGGCATCATGACTAAAGTCTGCGAAGAGACAAAAGTATGATAAGGACTATTCGAGTGAAGATATACGTTTCCCCCTTGTGAAGGGGTTCCATAAAGAGGATAGCTTGAACCGTAAAATTGATTCTCCTGGTAAGAAAAACCTGGGGATACATGAGTACCCATCATGGGAGAAGTGTTCGAAGGAATTGACATGGCGGACGAAGGATACATGGATGAAGTGTAATAAGTAGAATAAGCACCCATATGAGTATTGGCCCTTGAAAGAGCGTAGCTAGGAATGGATCTGTAAGAGGGGAGGTTCCAACCTCCCATCATGAAAGCTGGTTGAGGGACATGAATCATATCAAATAAAGACATAAGCATTGGGGCCATGGTGCCCCCGGATCCAATGGTAGGAATCATATAAGTGGACCAGGGAGAGGATTGAAAACATGAATGCATATCAACGGAAGAATGACTAGTGACCCAAGGTGCAGACTGAGTACCATAGTTATGCATACCATTATAATAAAGAGGAGGATTCGTCCCCATGATCTGAGTAGGCATCATGGGGTAGGTAGTGGTAAACGAGGGAGATAAAGGGACTCCACTATCCATGATAATGAGAACTCAACAAAGACTCTTAAGGCCAACTAGTAATCAAAGAGCACACCAAAAGTCAAACGACCAATATACATGCAAACAGGGTAAAGTGGATGAGTGGCCTCCCTCCCTAAAGAAGGTATGTCTCACCCAAGAGGGGACTGAGAGTCCCTGCTAAAGATCGGAGGTAACCGAATCAATTATAAGGGCCCTCATGGGATTAACAACCAGTTGGTCAAATCCTCTCAGAGAGGTAATCCTCCATAAAGGTTGTGTGTTGTATGACCCTTATCTAACCTAGTGTACTTGTAGAATAACCCCTTCATGTAACCTATGATATACCTAAGTACAAGCAACTAATAAACCATTGTATAATTGATGCAAATGCGAGCAGTCGTAAGTCGGGTCCACCGTATGGGTAGGGTAGCAAAGCCCGAAACCTTGAAACCATCACCTCTCATGGAGGTAAGGGCACTAACAAGATCCTCAGATATGAATAGATCCCCATAAATATCTCTAACGCTAGGAAGGTATCGAGGAGATATCCCTTCAACTGACTTTGCATGACCACATGATTAACTCCAGTGTGAGAGGAACCTCCTGATCTTACCAATTATACAATGGATTTCTCCACTCCCTGACTCAGACACATATGTTGATTTAATTGCCTTGGAGAAGTTTACTCACAAAATCCTATTCCAAGGCACTAAATCCTACGCTATTTTGTGCACCCTAGAAAGTAAAATCGTGACTAATTAATTTTAAATTATAGCGTTGATTTTAATGGCCGTGATTACTCAAAAAGGTATGGTAGTGAAACTCATGGTGTTATGACTCTGCAAGAAAAGTAAATATGAAAATAATGCAAAGTCCTAACTTTAACTTTTAATGAATGATATGCTTCTAGAAACCAATGCAATTTTCAAATTCAACTTTGCAATTTAGAAGTAAAAATGCAATCTTTCACTATATGCAATAAGATAATGAAAAGACTCAAAAGAAAAAAATGCGAAGCAATGCAAAATGCTTATTTTTTTGTATTTTCAATATAACAAAATTGAAAATGCATGGAATGAAAAGTAACTTGATATATAAACCTAATGTGTATAAAAAGAGACAACTCAAGTAGGATACCAAGCAACAAAACACCCAACCCAATGTATAAGGACAAAAAAAAATGAAAAGATGATGAGAAAGACTCTGCCCAGAAATTCAACCAAAAGAGGGTTTCCTGTCATCCCACAAGCACTCAACAGGCACTACAGAGACCTAAGAGGACTCAACAAACATCAAATCCAACCCAAAAACCACTAAACCTAGCAAAAAAGAAATACAAACTGATGTACGTGACTGTTCAGGAAAACATAACATATATACACATCTTGTAGTGAGACAACCAACGTATGTACACGACTTTCAAGGCAAAAGGCATGTATATGCTTTAAAACAAGGCCAGGCAAGGAAGAAAGGATGAAAAATCAAACCCATAGTGAACAAGCGCTGTCAAGAAATGATACGACAAGAATCACAACAGAAACAAGAGAAATCTACGGAGAAAAGTACTCTAAACCCTAAGAAAGAAGATTCAATCCCCAATATGGTCGCCAATTCTATTACGAGGAAAATCTCTCTATGGCTAGGGTAAACCACAACAGACAGAAATGACTGTAGAAATCAACTCTATCCTAACAACATGCTATATAAATAAATGTGCAAGAAAGATAAGAAAGAGGCCTACCTCGTCCATATGTTCGATGGAGTCCATCGCTGAGCACTTCAACCCAAATCTATATACCTACAACAAGTTCTCAACAAACAAGAAAAGCAAGCATATGGTGGTAATATAAAAGGTTATCACATTAGATAGCATAATCCATTAATAAACATGGTAAATACGCCCATGGAATAATAATTCAATATATTTGCAAGATATCAATTGGATGGGAAAAGAGTATTTCTATTAATAAATGATCAAGATAAGTGAAAATGTTACAGACTTCTGTGTCAGCACGGTTCAGAACTGAGAAACTAAGTTCCTTCTAGCTGGGCCTCCACAACTTCAATACTCCACCAAAGCCAAGCTCATAAGAGAGAAACAATGAGGTTCTCAATCAATAAGGGAAGAGATTGGGGGCTAAACACTGTGTTCAGACTTAAAGGACAAAAAGATGTAGACTCAATATGAAGTAAATAATTCATCCAGAGTAACTTTGCTCTCAAAGTTGAATTCTTTCTCCCTTTCCATAGCTCGGAATTGACCCACTTATAGCCTTCAAAATGGAACTGAAGGGTCGAGTCAGAACATTTCTAGTATATGGAAGGCCAAGGATCAGAGATCTCCTGTCGTGACATGGAAACCCGACATTTAATTTTCATTTTTTGGCACAAATCCCGATGTACGCGAGCTGTAGTGGAGCAACCTGCGTATACACATGCTGTATAGTGTGAAAGATGTGTACATGTGGAAAACTAATTATTTTTGTCTCTAGAATTTATCAATAGGGAAGATAAGTCTGCATAGGGAAATGGAATAAGGCCCTCTGTGCAAGATTGCGTAGGGTGAGGCAAATCTTGCTATAACACTAGTATCATTTGGTTGTTTTCCACCACTGTCAAATGAACCCGTGTTGCTTGCCTTCTTAAAAAAAATAGACACATAATTAATTGATGGGTTAAACCAATCGTCAATATATTTGACAAGTAATCAATAACTACAATCTTGTCATTTTATTTACTAACTGATTCAAAGGGTCAAATTGTGTCTGTGATCCCTTCCTTTGTCAATTTTCCACCACAGCTTGAATGAAGAACTTGAAGCTGATAATCAAGTCTTATTTTGTGGCGGTAGTGTTGAATGTATTCCCCTGCATCGCATGACATAAGATATAGTTTTTTTCTTACTGGATACAATTAGATAAAATTTGCATGATGATATGTATAATATGAATAAAGTATTTGGTACTTACAATTTAATATTTTAATCTCATGTAACCACCTTGGTCAAGTTTGTGTTGCCCATGTTTTCCTAGTATTACCTTTGTTTCTTTTGACGTGTCTAGGAGCATATGAAAATTTTCAAGTATGTTATAATATATCACGATTTTTTCTTTAGAATTAAAAAAAAATAAGAATATTCATTTCAAAATATCACATATTACCTTCCAGGTCCAGGTGGTGTCTTCCCTTTGTTTCTCAATGCACTCTCCTTTGTGTCCTCTTGTATATTATTCCATTCCCTCTTGGGAATGGCCAAAGGACGATCATACTTAGGGTTCTTTTTCAATTGAACCCTATATTGATCTCTGAGATATTTCAAATATGTACCAGCCCTCGAGGTGATTTAAGACTTGTTGAATAAATCATCAAACAGGTCAACCATATGGTCTATAAGATTCTTTTTCAAATAATTATTTTGGGAATTGCACTGTGTGTGAATGGTGGGCCCTGTTATGAGGAAAATCTCTCTATGGATAGGGTAAACCACAACAAACAGAAATGACTGCAGAAATAAACTCTCTTCTCAAGTATGCTATGAAAACAAATATGCTAGCAAGACAAGATAAAATGCCTACCTCGTCCAAACGTTCGATGAAGTCCACCATTGAGCACTTGAACCAAATCAATATACCTACAACTAGTCCTCAACAACCAATAAAAGAAAGCATACAGTGATAATAAATGATGTTAACACATTCAATAGCATAATCCATTAATAAACATGACAAATACGCCCATGGAATAATAATTCAAATATTTGCAAGATATCAATTGAATGGGAAAATATTATTTCTATTAATATGTGATTAGCAGACGTGAAAATGTTACAGACTTTCGTGTCATCACAATTTGGAACCGAGAAACTAAGTTCCTTCCATCTTAGCCTCCACCACTTCAATCCTTCACCAAAGTCAAGCTCATAAAAGAAAACCAATGAGGTTCTCAATCGATAAGGGAAGATCTTGGGGGATGAACACTGTGTTTAGACTTAAAGGACAAAGGGATGCAAACTCAATATGAAGTAAATAATTTCTCCATAGTAACTTTTCTCTCAAAGTTGAATTCATTCTTTTATTTCCATAGCTCGAAATTGGCCCATTTATAGCTTTCAAATTGGAACTGAAGGGTAGAGTCGAAACGTTTCCAGGATTTGGAAGGCCAAGGATCATAGATCTCCTATTGTGACATGGAAACCCAACATTAAGTTTTATTTTCTGGCACAAATCACGATGTATGCGGGTTGTAGTGGTGCAGCCTGCATATATGCATGTTGTATAGTAGGAAAGATGCGTACATGTGGAAAAATATGTATTTTTGTCTCTGGATTTTACAAACAGGGATGATAAGTCTGCATAGGGAAATGGAAAAAGGCCTTCTGTGCAATATTTTATAGGGTGAGGCAAATCTTGCTATAATAGATTCCCCCTAATGTGTGAGGTCAGAGGAGTATCTATAATGGCCGAAATACATTATAAACAACCCATAAGTGGAGTGATGGGGAACCAACTGGAAGAACTAGTTGCTCATTACATTCTACACTGACTTTGCATGCATGGCTACCAATTGAATTACACTACAGATCCATGTGAAAATATACCAAACAACTATTTGTTTCCATGAATAGGAAAATACAAATGCGGTTACATGCCAATGGTTGTCATAGTCATGAACAAGGCCCACTAGAACCAGTGTCAAAACCAATTTGAAGATATATATATATATATATACAATAGAGTACAATATGATCTCCCATGATCACTGAAATCATACAGGTACTAGTCCAATGAAAATGAAGCAACAACTTAGGAAAACTGCGGCTACATATTGGTGTCTTCAAGTCTTCTACACAATCTGCCTAGGGTGCAAGTCTACATCATGTGAATAAAGGTGTTGAGTTCGAACATAATGAGACATTGTTTGATTACCTTTCATTGAGGTATATTGTTAACAAATGTGAGACAACCTACCGATAATGAAAGTAGGTATCAAGACACCGAGTACATTTTTACAAGTGTGAATAAAGGAGTCAGTGTCGAACACCTGAAGAATCCATTGATCATGAGACATTGATTTATTCCCAACTATCGATGGTGAGAGAACTTGGCACTAATGACTGAAAGACTCAAGTTACTCATAAGACTCTAGGTCCCGTTTCCATATTAAATGAGCTGAAGTCGATGGAAGGAGACCCACTGAATGGAGAGCATTAAGGCATCTCTCATCAGTCAGCATGAGGTACAAAGCAGGAGATTCATGATTTGGTGGAAATCATACGAATAACATGTTCACGAACCAATGACCCTGTGTGTCGTTCGCGTGTGCCAAGTGCAAGCGGTACATGAAAAAGACCCTCTGAATAGCAGCCAATGATGAAAACTACTGATAAAGGCAAGGAAACCACCAATAAGGCTAACAAAATCCAAGACACTGCACAAATACCAATGTGTGGATAAATGTCTTGCCTTCAAACACAAGGGAAACCACCCAGTCAACGATCAATGATGAAGTGTCAACTGTTGGGTTCAAGGTTGCCTACCGATGATGAAAGTAGGGCTAGGGTGCATGATAGGACTAAAATATCATGTGACTCTGAGACAAACTTAGGGTATGGACTACATGCAAAGTCAAGAGTTCTGAGAAGTGGCCGACACAGGCTGATAAAATTCCTTTGAACAAGAGAATGAGACATATGGAAGACTCCGACAACATAGACTCAATGATGAAACCATGAGATGCAGGAGGCATCAATGAAATTCTCTATAGGGATTAGACGAGTAACCAGTCGATAGATAAGACTCTGTAATGAGCTCAACTTCCTAAGGCCATGCTAATCCCAAAATTATGATGACAAGTGGAATCAATAACTTTGTGCTCTGTTCAAAGGCGACACAATTGCTGCCAATACAAGATAATACTACCTTCCCACCCGTCTTTTTTTGTTTTTCATAGACAAATGAATGTTATGATACAGAGGAGGAAACGAGTGTCACAAGTAATCAAAACTAGTTCCAGTAGTGGAACATACCTATGCTCAATGCAAGGAGATGCATGCGAGAGATGGACACTTGAGGGAATGTTCCCTCCTAGGTATAGGGTGTCAAATTGTGAAGGATATAAATGAGGCCATTCTTGGTTGAGGATGCAAAAACTGCTGAGGAAAACGGTTTATAATGCAAAGCGAGAACCGACTATAGGCTCAGTACTGGAAGAAAGGGCATGATATGCAATCACAACTTAACACCAAAAAATGTCCTTTTTAATGTCATTTAGTCTACTTGGTGTGAAAAAGGGATCAAATTGTGCCAAATAGACGTCCTTTCAAATCTAATTTAGGAGTGTGAAAGAGACAAGTTCACTCAGTAATCTTTTTTCTTTTTGAAAACGATTCAGAAAAGAGATTAATTGAGACTCACGACCTTTCAAGTCCAATTTAACAAGTGTGAAAGGGACAAATCACTCGACAAATCTTTTCACTTTTTAGACGTGTCGAAAAAGAGCTTAACTCAGACTCGTTTGGGAGCTTCTAGATGACAAGTCATGGGGGAGTCCAAGGATCCCATGTCGGACTTCTGTTGAATATCAACATCTTACGCATAGTTGACATAAGCTTGGAAAAACCCAAAGCTCTCCAAGTTGAGGAGGATAAAGTGCTAACGAAGGTTATCATCTCTGTGATATATCAGACAATGTCTCTTACCAGAAAAGACATAGGTGGGGGCATTAGATACCCCACAAGACCATCCTAGTTGAAGGGGATCTCCTCAAGACTCAGAGGGGGAGAACTCGGGGAGAGTAAAAATCTCTCTCGTTTAGAAGGTGCAGGATCAGGAAGGATGACGACATGGTTGCAGGGTGCATCATCTTCCACAAGGGGAGTAGGATTGACCAGAGACTGCACTGGTACTATCACTTTTTCAATTCTAGGTTGAAGAGGATGCATGATAACAGGGTAGAGGACACATCACCCTCGATAATGGAGGTGTGGTCCGAAGAGGATTGCAGCAGCATGACTGCCATTTCAATCAAAGGAGAAATAGCATGTGGAGTAACCACAAACACCTTAGAATATGAAGGGCCCTTAGGTGAGCCCCACACTTTCAGTATCCCAACAATACCTGGACATAAACGAGTAAGGTGATCTCCTTTGCAATTCCTGCAAAGGAATTTAGGCTTACGTCTGAGACGTTTAGGCTTCTCGATGCCCCCAACTTCATTCACAACAACTAGTGACATTCTCTCAACATGAATGACAAAGGTGAGAGAGTCATATCCTACATGATGTTTAGAGGTTTGAGATGTGACATTGATATGACTTGTGGTGACTAGAGTGGTGCCCCCATCATGACTAGTAGTGGCTGGGTGCAGGTTGTTAGCATGACTTGCAGAGGTTATTGACCCATCTCCAACATGACTGGAAGAGGTTGGTGATGGGGCTCTAGTATGAATGGAAATGACTATACTAGTGGTGAGTTGTGTCATTTGATACCAAGGTCCAGGGAAAGATTGGCTTTGAAACATTGCAGGCCAGGAAGGATCCTAGTTTACCCCCTGTCCTTGTCTGGAAAGGTAGTATCCTCTGCCCGACTGATCTGAAGAGGTGTGTATGGGCATCATCACTGAAGTCTGCGAAGAGACGGAAGTATGATAAGGATTATTCAAGTGAGGATATATGTTTCCCCCTTGTGAAAGGGTTCCAAAAAGAGGGTAGCCCGAACTGTAAAACTGATTCTCCTCATATGAAATACCCGGGGATATGTGTGGACCCACCATGGGAAAAGTGTTCGAAGGAGAAGGCACGATGGATGAAGGATACACGAATGGGGTGTAATAAGTAGGATACACATTTATTTGAGTATTGACTCCTAACATAGAATAGCTAGGACTGGATTCACAAGAGGGGGGGTTCCAACCTCCCATAGTGAGAGTTGGTTGAGGGACATGAATCAAATCAAAAGAAGATGTAGGAATCAGGGCCATGGTGCCCCCAGATCCAATGCTAGTATTCATAAAAGTGGACCAGGGAGAGGATTGAAAAGGTGAAGGCATATCAACAGGAAAATGACTAGATACCCAAGGCGCAGACTGAGCGTCGTAGTTCTGCATACCATTATGAAAAGAGGATGAATTTCCCCCCATGAAATGAGTAAACTTCATGGGGGGTAGCAGTAAACAAGGGAGCCAAATGAACTCCACTATCCATGATAATGAAAACTCAGTATAGACTCCTAAGCCCAACTAGTAATCAAAGAGCACACCAAAAGTCAAACGACCAAAATGCACACAAATGAGGTAAAGTGGCTGAAAGTGGCCTCCCTCCCTAAAGAATGTATGTCTCTCCCAAGAGGGGCCTGAGACTCCCTAATAAATATCAGAGGTAACACAATCAATTACAAGGGCCCTCATGGGCTTAACAACCAGTCGATCAGATCCCCCCGGAGAGGTAATCCTCCACAAAGTCTATGTGTTGTCCAACCCTTATCTGACCCAGGGTACCTGCAAAATAACCCCTGCAAGTAACCTATGTGGTACCTAAGTCAAGAAACTAATAAACTAGCGTTTAATTGATGCACATGCGAGAAGTCGTAAGTCAGGTCCACCATATGGGCAGGGTATCAAAGCACGAAACCTTGAAAGTACCACCTCTCACGGAGGTAAAGGCACTAGCAATATCCCAAGATACGAATAGATCCCCATAAATATCTCTGACGTTAAGAAGGTATTGGGGGGATATCCCTTCAACCAACCTCGCATGATCTTGTGATTAACTCCAGTGTGAGCGGAGCCTCCAGATATTAACAATTATACAATGTATTTCTCCACTCCCTTTCTCAGACACATGTTGATTTAATTTCCTTGGAGAAGTTTACTCACAAAATCCTATTCCAAGGCACTAAATCCTAAGCTAGTTTGTGCACCCTAGAAAATAAAATTGTGACTAATCAATTTTAAATTATAGCGCTAATTTTAGTGGTCGTGATTACTAAAAAATGTATGGTAGTGAAATTCATGATGTTATGACTCCACAAGAAAAGTAAACATGAATATAATGCAAATTCCTAACTTTAACTTTCAATGAATGATATGCTTCTAAAAACCAATGCAATTTTCAATTTCAACTCTGCAATTCTGAAGTAAAAATGAAATATTTTATTACATTCACTAAGCTAATGACAAGGACTCAAAAGACCAAAATGCCAAACAATGCAAAATGCCTAATATTTTTGTATTTTCAATATAATAAAAATGAAAATGCATGGACTAAAAAGAAACTTGATATATAAACTCTACTGTGTATAGAAAGAGATAACTCAAGTAGGATACCAAGCAACAAAACACCCAACCCAATGTACAAGGACAATCAAAATGAAAATATGATGAGAAATACTCCGCCTAAAAATTCAACCAAAGACAGGTTTCCTGTCAACCCACAAGCACTTAACAGGCACTACAGAGACCTAAGAAGACTCAACAAACATCAAATCCCATCCAACAACCACCAAAACAAAAAAACATGCAAGAAAATATGATGTATGTGATTGTTTAGTAAAAAAGACCGTATGTACACATATTGTAGAGGGACAACCTGCGTATGTATGTGACTGTCAAGGAAAAATGTGTGTATATGTTTCAAAAAACAAGGCCAGGCAAGGGAGAAAGATGAAAACTTAGACCCAGAGTGAACAGAGGCTACCAAGCAATGCTATGACAAGAAACACGATAGGAATGAGATAAATCTAAGGAGAAAAGTACTCCAAACCCCAAGAAAGAAGATTCATTCCCTTGTATGGTTGCCAATTCTCTTATGAGGAAAATCTCTCTATGGCTAGGGTAAACGACAATAGATGGAAATGACTGCAGAAATCAACTCTCTTCTCAAGTATGCTATGAAAACAAATATGCTAGCAAGACAAGATAAAAGGCCTACCTCGTCCAGACATTCGATGAAGTCCACCATTGAGCACTTGACCCAAAGCAATATACCTGCAACTAGTCCTCAAAAACCAAGCAAAGCAAGCATACGGTGATAATAAATGATGTTAGAACATTCAATAACATAATCCATTAATAAACATGACAAATAGACCCATGGAATAATAATTCAAATATTTGCAAGATATCAATTGAACGGGGAAATAGTATTTCTATTAATATATGATCAACATAAGTGAAAATGTTACAAACATTTGTGTCGACACGATTCAGAACCGAGAAACTAAGTTCCTTCCAACTCAACCTCCACCACTTCAATTATCCACCAAAGGCAAGCTCATAAAAGAGAAACAATGAGGTTCTCAATCAATAAGGGAAGATCTTGGGGGATGAATACTGTGTTCAGACTTAAAGGATAAAGGGATGCAGATTCAATATGAAGTAAATAATTTCTCCATAGTAACTTTTCTCTCAAAGTTGAATTCTTTCTTTTCTTTCCATAGCTCAGAATTGGCTCATTTATAGCCTTCAAAATGGAACTAAAGGGCCGAGTCGAAACGTTTCCAAGATATGGAAGGCCAAGGATCATAGATCTCCTATCGTGAATTGGAAACCTGACATTAATTTTTATTTTCTGGCACAAATCCTGATGTACATGGGTTGTAGTGGTGCAACCTGCATATATGCATGCTGTATAGTAAGCAAGATGTGTACATGTGGAAAAATATGTATTTTTGGCTCTGGATTTTACAAACAGGGATGATAAGTCTGCATCGGGAAATAGAAAAATGCCTTCTGTGGAATATTTCATAGGGTGATTCAAATATTTCTATAACATGCCCGAAGATCTCTAGAGCCTTGTCGTGCAAGTTCCTGTAAAAAATATTGTTTCCTGAAAAATGATATGATAATGGGATTGAAATAATATGAAAGATGTAGGTTTCAATAAAATGGTAGGAACTACTTAACATATTCAAAAATACTTGGGATTTGTTGTTTCTTAAATGGAACCAAGTTTTCAACCACCAAATAGATGATGGAGAGTGTTCCCAATCTTTGAACACATGTTTCCCCAATATAAAAATGATCTGGCTGCGCATAACCAATATCCTCATGAGATTCTCCATGTAGACCCTCACGTGCACAGTTTAGCATGTGCAGTGGGGGAGTGTCATGGGCCCCAGGAGTTTCAATCCTCTGAGACACAGTCGAGAGGAAAATAGCCTCATAGATATGTGGCTCATGCTAGGACAATGTGGGGTTTGTGCATCAGTTTAACCAACAACGTCCCCATCACCAGGCTGTCCCGTCGGATCAAAAAATGCCTATAGAAAAAAAAAAAACATTAGATTATTGCTCATATAACGGTATCAGACAAAATTTATAAATCAATATATGTCAGAAATAGTCTTTTTTTAAGATTGTGCTTACCCCAAATTGTTCTATGTCCTTCGTTAAAATTTTCATCCTTTATTTTCCGTCCTCTGTAAGTGGCTTAGACCTATCCAATTCAACGAGTTCCCTATTTTCCTTTCTCAAGGCCTTTCAAATTGTTTATTGACTTGATGAAATCATTTATTTCATTCCATAGATCATCGTGCTCTGCCATTTTGCTCATATACATCAACAAATAAACATGTTAATTCAATTATTGTAAGTAAGACTTGATATGAAAATAACTGTTATACTTGCTATGATCTAGCCGATGTCTTCCCAAAATCACCCTGCCACATTATAAGATGCATGCCGATTTAGAATGTTAGAAAATAATCTAGGAAGCATGAGCTACTAAAATGTATGTTAAATATATAAAAAGGAAAACATTAATTATGGGTTTGGTATACTGGTAGAACATATTTACCCCCACAATAACAGTGATTCCATCGATTCGATTCAAATCATAATCAATCAACAACTCTTCCCATGCAGCTATTGTTTTCACTGCACATACACATATTTAATTTCCTTCATGCCCCTCAAATATAAAATTCTGTTGCTTTCTTGTTGTCCTTGGTCTTGTATTGTTAATAAGCCTTGCAATATTTCCTGACGCTTTTGGCCTTCCATCAATATACACCATCACTCCTTTATTGTGATCATTGTCTTTTAGCTACATATAATTCACAAAGACTACATATCTCCACATACTTGGCATATATTGGTTTAGCCTCAACCAATATCCATAGTTGTAGCATGGTCCGACATACTCCATCAACTCAACAAGTCCTTCATCTTTCACCTTTATGCCATCCATGGATAATAGACCTAGACCATGTATGGATGACAGAGCAATGCGGTAAATACTCTCATTGACTCAGAAGTCAATGTCCAACTGAGGAAGTTCATTGGGTACCCATGGTCTCACTAGATGATTTTACCTCAAATGTACATCGATGTCACCTATGATCTCATCGTTAAGAAAACAAACCTCCTTTGGAAAGAAAGAATTCCATGTGCCTATGGAATTTTCTTTTGACCTTTTGACCTCTAGTTGATCTCTCTCTATTAGATGTGTTGGACATAACACTTTCCCCCCTCTTTCCAGAAATTACCTTGCTCGAGGATGATAGGTCTGACATGTGCCTGTTCGATTGTACCTACACTCCATCAAATGAGAAAACATAGTTAGCGATGATATGATTGAATTTATCCTTATTGTCAGATTTTTTTTTCGAATTTTGACCCCATATGTAGTAGTGAACTAACCAAGTATGATGTTTTAGTAAATTTTTAGGAGAGTATATTTGATTATTTTGGATTAGCCAAAAAAATATATATGTCTACAACCTAAGTTAATAGCTACTTCTAATCCTAAGTTCAAAGATTCAAAATCAACTATGTTATTTGTACAAGGAAAGTTTAGACAATAAAACAAATGGTGTAATTTTCCTTATGGAAATAACATCCTTCACCTGAATAGACATCATAAAAATGGATGTGCCAAGCATGATCATAATAATCACATGTGAACATTGGGCTTGACATGATTCACACTTTTTTCTTTGGTGGAGACGAAATCTGTGTCAAAATAGGACTTGGATGGAATAACGTTTCATACTAAAGGTGGGGCTTGTAAGTTGCACCCATAAGTAAGTATATAAGGTGGTAATCTCCACTGGTGGTTCTTGAAAGGAAAAATGAATCTTTCATAAGGCCTCTTTGGTTGTATTGAATATCATGATCTTGGTTTACTGAGATCGACTACCAATTGTTGACTATCATAGAATTAGGCAAAAGCTTTAAGTTGGATTTGTACACCCTCTAGAGTGGAGGTCAACAATACCATATCATTTTGAGATAAAAGGGGTGAAACCAAGATCCAATGAAGTAGGAAACTGTCATTGCCTCAAGTAAAATGACCAATGAATTGGTTCAAGCTCATCAATGTAGACCCCTAAGAGGGTTAGGGAGAGAGGATGCCCCTATTTGACACAAAAAATTATCCCAATATTTTGATAAATCTCATAAGATGTTTAGAAAAAAACCACCATTGTCTCAAAAAATTGCATCATAACATAAACAAGGAGGTAAGTTACATTTAGGGCACGAATCTCCTCAATGAATAAGTGTTTAGGAATAATGTCAAACACCTTCCAAAAGTTAAAGAAGCAACAATAGACCTTTGAGGATCTCTGTATATGTTGAGATTCAACAAGAAGATCATAATGAAAATTATGCACCTACAGTAGGATGGAGCCTTAGGCTATTTTTAGGTGGAAGTCTATTTTAGATGATGAGAAAATTCTGTTTATAGATGATGTCTATTTATAGATGGTGAGCAAATTCTATTTTTAGATGTATGTCGACTATTATTATCCCTTAATAATAGTTGGACAATAAATATTAGTCTATTCTCAATGAGAACTTGGAAATAGTTAACTGAAGTGGCAAATCAATTAGCTATAGGAAATTTGAGTTCAAAGGTTGACTGTTGGAATATGCAAGTCGAATTAGTTGTAACTGAGTGATTCAAAGTTGTAACAGAGTTGGATGTGTAGTTATGTGAGTTGTGAAGTAGTTTAACTCAGTTAAGTGAGTTAAGCTCAGTTTTACTAGTTGTAACTGAACTTACACTAGTGAGATATTAGTGAATTAATTATTAATTAATTCACAATCAATGATCTCACATGAAACTGAAGATTTACCACTGTTAACTACATGCATGTCAGATCCAGTGGAGACCCAGTTGAGATAACAGGTGAAAGGGACAGTTTGACTATCAATTGTGACATTAGTGAGTGCACTCATGCAACCACACACATAGTGGATGTGCCCATGATGAATGCACAATGTAGGAAAGAGGAATTCATTTCATTGCAGGGATTGCGCAAAGGAGGCAGGCTCTTGGATTAGAGTTTTTTATGACATTGTTTCATGATCCATGATATATACATAATATATGATAGTGGGTTTTTTAGCTTTATGCTTTCCCGGTAAAACATCTGTGTTATGTGTGATTGATCTTTCTTCTTGATATTGCAATTGGTGATCGTGTTTTAAATTCCGCAAGAATATTAGTAGAAGTGATTCTATATTTCACAGTGGCATATAATTGTTAGATCAGGAGAATCCAGGCAATACATAATTTTTATTAAAATTTCTACATGGTATCAGAGCACAAAAGATTGCAGAAGTTGAGTTTGTGATTGGATAGAATTCAAATTTGCAGAAATACTTTCTCGGTGCTACATCTGATTCAAGATCGAAATGGATTTCAATGGATTGAGGTTAGAGTATGCACTCGAGGGAAGCTTGAACTAAATTTCTTGGAAGGACAGGATGGAGGAAGTACTCGAAGACAATGGCTTGAAGGAATTCATTGACAAAGATGTTCCTAAGCCAGATGCTGCAGACGCTGCAAATCTTGATGCATGACAAAAGAAAGTGGCAAAGGCGAGGAGGATCCTGTTGGAGGGAGTACGAGACCACATTGTCTCAAACATGCATGGGAAAGCCACACCATATGCAATTTGGAAGACTTTGACTGATCTATTCCAAAATAACAACGACCATAGGAAATTGGCGCTCAAAGATAAACTCAGGAAGATCAAGATAGAGAAGGGCAACTCCATTCCAAAATATCTCATGAAGTTCGTCCAATGTTGGGATGAGCTGGGGAGTGTGGGAATAACAGTCACTAGTGATGATTTGGTGAGCTTGGCTCTCCTAGGACTTCCCAAAAATTGGCACAATTATCAAGACTCTGTCAATGGAAGGGAAAAATTGCCAGATTGGGAACGACTATGGTCGGATTTGATGCAGGAGGAGTTCAGGCGGAGCACCAGAGATGGATCTTCATCAAAGAATGATGATGAAGAGGATTGTGATTTGGATGCCAAGGCAAGGAAAGGGAAGGGAAAAAAATTCCATTCAAAATCCGAGTCTAAAGGCAAGAATCTGGATTTGTCCAAAGTGAAGTGTTTTCACTATCATGAACATGGGCATCTTGCTACTACCTGTCCACAGAAGAAGAAGAACAAGAAGGTTGATGGAGCTGCAGCTGGTGAATCCCTTGCCTCACAATTTGAACTTGAAGTCTACTTGATCGCATGCATGGCATCAAGTGCATTGGGATCAGTGTGGTATTTGGATAATGACGCTTCCTTCCAAATGATGGGAGATAAGGAGATTTTCAGTGACTTGGAGGAGAGAGATATCAAAATGCATATAGAGATGGGAGACGATGGACGATACAATGAGACTGGAATTGGTACCATTACCTTTCAGAGGGATTCAGGTAAACCATTTCAATTGAAAGATGTTATGCATGTTCCAGGTCTGAAGAAAAACTTGGTCTCAATCGCAATGTTGGAGGACAAAGGCTATGATGTTGTTTTCAGCGATGGAAAAACCTTCCTGCGACATAAAACAACTGGTCAAGTCAAGAAGATAGGGATTCAAGTTAAGAATATCTACAAGCTGGAGGTAGATGGTTGCGCTTCCATGATGGGCAAGGCAGAAAACATTGTGAGTTAGGATGAGGGAGAATTATGGCATAGGCGATTGGGCCATCTTCACACGGAGCCTTGAAAATCATGCAACAAATATCTACTGGAATTCCAATGGGAACAATTTCTCAGTTAGATCAGTGCAAGGGTTTCACCATGGGGAAGTATGTAAAGTCCACCTTTCATGAGAAGGAGAACCGTGGTTCGGTGATCCCGGAGAAAATTCACACAGACGTGTGTGGACCATTCTTAGTTGCTTCAACAACAAAACATAACTATTATATTATTTTTGTTGATGAATTTTCTCATAAATGTTGGATCTTCTTCATGTAGAAGAAGGATCAAACATTCTCAAAGTTCTATGAGTTTAAAGCATTGGTGGAGAAAGAGTCAGGGAAGCAAGTGAAGGCTCCGAGGAGCAATAATGGTGGAGAATACATCTCTAACGAATTCAAAAAATTCTCAAGCAAAGAAGGAATTTGAAGAGAACTCATAGCACCTTATAACCCACAACAAAATGGGGTCGCGGAGAGGAAGAATAGAACGATCGTGGGTGTAGCACAAGTGATGTTGCATGATCAGGGCCTACCAATGCATTTGTGGGCAGAAGCATGCAACACTACAGTTTATGTGAAAAATCATTGTCCTCATAGAGTACTTGGCATGAGTACACTTGAAGAAGATTTCACTGGTAAGAAACCCTATGTTTCTCATTTTGGCTCATATGTTTATGTGCATGTGACCAAGAATGCCAGGAAGAAGCTAGAGCCGACTACTGAAGTTGGGATATTTGTGGGGTACATAGAAACACCCCATAATTATCGTTTGTATTTTCCTAACTGTAAGATGATTGTTATGCGAAGGGATATAAAATTCGATGAGGGGAAATCCATGTGGTTGTCTCTTGAGAGGGAGCTAGACTTGCATGTAGAGGAGGAACTGCTAGTTCCCAAATATGAGTCTCAATATGTGGATCAACCACATGAGGAGGTTCATGGAGTGGAGGAAGCCACTCATGCAGAGCCATCCATCAAAAATGGCAGAAAGCGCACCACGAAGGCTGATAGATTGAGACTAGATGCTGCACAAAATGTAGGAGCCCCTACTTCACAGCGCAGATAGAGATGATCTCCTGATCGATTTACTAGATACATGGCTCTCATGAGAAAATGTATTTTGATTGAGCCATCTTCCTTTCAGGAAGCAATGCAGGATCCCACTTGGGTTGATGCAGTGGCGGAGGAGTATGACTCCATTGTCAAAAACAGTGCATGGGAAATTGTCCCAAGACCGGTTGACAAATTCAGTGGTAGGTTCGAGATGGATCTACAAGGGTAAGCTTTTAATTATTGTTCTTTATGTTGATGATTTAATACTGACTAGTGATGAGAATTTGATACGCTCATGCAAGTAGGACTTTGAAAAGGAGTTCGAGATGAAGGATACGGGCCTTCTTCATTATTTCCTTGGATTGGAAATATGGCAACGAGATGGTGAACTTTTTGTGTCTTAAGGCAAGTATGCAAGGGAGATACTGGGTATGTTTCACATGGAGGGTTGCAAACCCATGGATACTCCTCTTCCAGGAAACTGGAGGAAAGAGGATGATACTTTTGGAGAGGTAGTGGATGCTACTGTCTATTGAAAGTTAGTGGGTTCGCTAATGTATCTAGTGAACACAAGACCAAACATTTTCTATGCGGTTAACCAACTGATTCAAGTGATGGTTAAGCCTACCAAGCTATTTTGGAAGGCGGCTAAGCATGTCTTGAGATACCTAAGGGGCACATCTAAGTATGGCTTATGGTGCAAACAAATGGATGAGGTGAAGTTGCATGGCTTCATGGATGTAGATTGGGTGGGAAACCCAATGGACATAAAGAGCACATCAAGGGGGATCTTTAGTATCGGATCTACAAATGTTTCTTGGTACAACAAGAAGAAAATATCTGTGGCACTCAGTTCAGTGGAAGCATAATACATGGCAGTGAATCAAGATGCATGTGAGGCTATCTGGATGATAAAGATCTTGGTTGGTTTGTTTGGTTCTCATTTAGATCTGACAGTGATTCATTATGATAATCAAAGTTGAATTAAGCTCTCAATTAATGTTGTGTTTCATGATAGATCTAAGAATATAGATATCCAATATCATCATATCAGAGATTGTGTGTAGTGGAAGATCATGTTGCTTCAGTACATTCCTACAGAAGATCAGGATGCATACATTCTAACGAAGGCGCTCACCAAGCATAAATTTGAATACCATAGAGATAGGATTAGAGTGAAGGATAATCCCTTTCTTGTTGAGAGGGAGTGTTGATATTCAACAATAAGATACTAGTGAAAATTATGCACCTACACTAGGATGGAGCCTCAGGCTATTTTTAGGTGGAAGTCTATTTTTAGATGATGAGAAAATTCTATTTATAGATGGCGAGGGAATTCTATTTATAGATGTATGTCGACTATTATTATCCCTTAATAATAGTTGGACAATAAATATTAGTCTATTCTCAATGAGCACTTGGAAATAGTTAAATGAAGTGGAAAATCAATTAGCTATAGGAAATTGGAGTTCAAAGATTGATTGGTGGGACATGAAAGTCGAATTAGTTGTAACCGAGTGATTCAAAGTTGTAACAGAGTTGGATGTGTAGTTATGTGAGTTGTGAAGTAGTTTAACTCAGTTTAACTCAGTTAAGTGAGTTAAGATCAGTTGTACTAGTTGTAACTGAACTTACACTAGTGAGAGATCAGTGAATTAATTATTAATTAATTCACAATCAGTGATCTCACATGGAATTGAATATTTACCACTGTTAACTACATGCATGTCAGATCCAGTGGAGACCCAGTTGAGATAACAGGTGAAAGGGACAATTTGACTATCAATTGTGACATTAGTGAGTGCACTCATGCAACCACACACACAGTGGATGTGCCCATGAGGAATGCGTATCCTAGGCAAGAGGAATTCATTTCGTTGCAGGTATTTTCATTAGCAGGGATTGCGTAGAGGAGGCAGGTTGTCTGGAAGCAGTAAATTGGCACATGAATTTGTCAATTTTTGTATGACAGTGTGAGACGATTGTATATTGTACTAAGAGCTCTTGGATTAGAGTTTTGTATGAGATTGTTTCATGATCCATGATATATACATAATATATGATAGTGGGGTTTTTAGCTTTATGCTTTCCCAGTAAAACATCCATGTTATGTGTGATTGATATTTCTTCTTGATATTGCAATTGGTGATTGTGTTTTAAATGCCACAAGAATATTAACATAAGCGATTCTATATTTAATAGTGGCATATAATTGTTAGATCAAGAGAATCCAGGCAATACATATTTTGTATTAAAATTTATACAGTCTAGACTTGTCAATAATAGCATGTAGGGTGCATATGTGATCAATGGTCTTTAGTCCATCTTGAACCAAACATAGCCTATAGTTCTGAAACCATTCCTCTCAAATTTGTTAGATAGGTAAATATCAAGAACTGCTGCATATGTATTTCTAAATAATATTTCCTAGTCGACAAGTTGATTGTTTCATTATTGATAATGCCAATGTTTAAACCCACCCTAAAACCATTTATGATGCCCCAAGTCCTTTTGAAAATTTGCAAACTATCACTCTTATTCTTTGAAATTATCCCACAATCTTGTGCAATCTTGTGCATTATTGTAGAAATCCATTAAATGCTCCAACGAATTTTCATCTTACATATGGGCATCAAAATTAGGAAATGTAAGACTCAAGCCAAGAGTAACAATATAATGCCAAATCCAAACATTGTCATAATTTGACCCAATACATAATCTGACCAGGTAGTTGACATCTTCAAGAAAGGCTTCTATAAGCTTTGTAACTTGTTTATGAAAATGGAAGGCTTGGAATTCAACCCAATCTTAGTATGCTAGAAGATGGTTGAATTTCTTTAGCATGTTTTGATTCTCTATAAAAGTAATTCTTTGTACAATATTTTTGTACATTGGTTCTTATGGAGGAAACAAAATAAAGCAATCATTTATCCCATTCTTCACCTACAAAAATTTTGTTACTCATTTATTGTATTACATTCTCAATTTAGGTAGAGTTTTCTTGTAGGTTTGTGATGCAGGAGCATCGCCAATAGCAAGCGAGCGTGGGAAAAACACCATCACATTTTTGGCACATGTTGAAAATGTTTGAATTTTTTTGAAAGTTTGGGTGCGTAGACTTTAATGTAATAGTTAAGAAAGGCATACTGCTAGATTGTAACAGATATTGAGCAATCAACTCTCATCTGTAGGTTGTAGAGGCATTTATGCATAGTTATGCAAGTAGGTAGATTTAAATTCTAGATTAGACAGTTTTAGGAGCTGAAGGGAAAATGACTATAGACACCCTCATCTTGTATCATTGTAACATTATCAAGAATATCATAGATCATAGAGAAGAGATGTAGCAGAGAGATGTGTAGAAGGACCCATGTACAAAAGTTCTGAAATTAATATATATGAAGCTTTGATTCAGACTCATGGTGTTCTAATACTTTCTGTGTATACATGTTGAATGTTATGCTTATGGTTGTTTAGCTCTTTCTATTGTACATTTTATTTTATGCTATGTATGTATGATTTCATGTTAAGTATTTGAAGTTTGAGAGAGTAAGGGAATGCGTTTCAATTGTTTCTTTTCTTGAGTAAAAGTTCTTGCAAGGAGTGCAGTGAAGCATCTGCAAGGAGTGCGTTGACGGGTTTAGAGTTCACCTTTGAAAGATCAGGAGAGGTACCGTTGTTCTCATTTTCTGTAGAAGTGCAAGTCAGGCACATAAGCCATGCAAGGTGTGCGCAGGCTGGTTGGAAGTTCAGAACTTATCAACCAAGGAGAGGATTGAAAGACTGATGTCGCAAAGAGTTGCACAGAGTCAAAATAACTCAAATACTTAGACGTATTTGAAGAAGTGCCGCAAGGAGTGCGTGAAGAAATATCATAGGAGATTTAAGTTAGCGAAGGAAAGCTCAGGAGAGTTAGCGTCTTCAAGGTGTTTGAGGAGCATAGGGGAAATTTAGACATCGTGCAGAGGATAAGTTCCAGAAGAGAGTCGCAAGGTCAATTTAGAACCAGTGATCTTTGAAGAAGAAATTTGGATGGTCGGAATTCTCCGAGAAGAATTCCTGAAATAGCGAGAGCCGTAGGATCTACAGGAGCTGCAAGGTGGATAAGGGCCATTGATCTTGACTTATTGGGACATCAGATCATTTCGGCATTTCAGGTTTTGAAAATCCGAAGTGTAAGCCAAATCCTTGGCTGATCAAATCCCCGAAACGCGAAAAGGAGGTTTTCGTGTGTGGAAGCAAGTTAAGTTTTCAGAACTTCGGAGTTTAGGGTTTCAGAAGTCTCGAGGGAGAGAGATCGGGAAACAACAGGGGAGAAAAGCCAAAATTAGAGGTCGCGACAGAGAATTATCGGTATTTCAGAAGTCGAGAATTCGACATTCCCGTTGACAAGGGTCTACACTCCACATCGAGTTTTCCGAAGTTGCAAATCCCGAAGGAGTGGGGGAAGAATACGTGTTTCAGAAAATCGAAATTCGGAAAATCGGGGATTGCGAAGACATAAGGTGGTTCGAGAGTTCCAAACTCCCGATACCTGAAAACCTGAAACAAAGAGGAGGCGACACGTGGAAGGGAAGGAGGCTTCCTGTTGAGGTTCGTGAAAGGCAGCAAGGAGAACTACCAGTTCGACATTTCGGAAGTTTGGAGACAGGAAGGTGGAGAGGACATAGGGTTCGAGCTTGATGTATCAAACTCCTGGTACGTGAAATTGTGCTTACTGTTGGATCGAGGGAAGGTCCACAGCCGTTGATCTCCTGGGAAGTGGAACCTTAGCGTTTCGACATTTTACGATTCAACATACCGGAAGTCCTGTTGATGAGAGAACAAATATAGTAAAGAGGAGAACTTGGTACGTGAAAGTCTGAAAGGATTTCAGAAGACATCATTTCGGCATTTCGGGGTTCGGAGGTTCGAGAGCCCCGAGGACATAGTAAAAGCACATTTCGGTGGTTGAAACCCCGAAATTGTGAAGAGAAGGGGAAGGCCGAGTGTTAGTATTTCGGGTTTCGGAGGTCGAAGAGGTAAGGTGCTCGACCACAGGATTCGTAAATTCATGAATTTCGATATCCCAAAATAAAAGAGGAAATTTCCTCAAGGTTTGTTGTGGGTTGATTTCCCGAAAAGGAAATAGAAGAGCCAATCGAGCTCTCAGGGGCTGAAAGAAAAATATCGTGTGCGGATTCCGACCTACGGGTCTGGGGGTTTGCATCAATTGTCCTCCAGCTCCTAAAACTATCTAATCTAGAATTTAAATCTACCTACTTGCATTAACTATGCATAAATGCCTCTACAACCTACAGATGAGAGCTGATTGCTCAAGATCTATTACAATCTGGAAGTATGCCTTTCTTAACTATTACATTAAAGTCTGTGCACCCAAAATTTCAAAACAATTCAAACATTTTCAACATGTGCCAAAAATGTGATGGCATTTGTCCCATGCTCGCTTGCTACTGGCGATGCTCCTGCATCAGTTTGATCCTATATTTTAGCAAAAAATCTTGCTAGGATATTTTTTAGCTGTGTCACATAGTTTTCTTGTAATATATGATCCTGGAGTTCAACATTTTGTCTATCTAGGAGATCATTAACCGTGTCAATATACATTCAATCCAGAAAAACAAGTTGGTCATCTCTTTGGGAGCATTGGATTGAAATTGTGAGTGATGGAATTTTCTTACCAAGACATTTTTGTACGAAAAGGTGCAAGGGTAGACAATCTAGTGCCTCACATGAAGCCAACATTGTTGGTGGCAATCCCTATGAACGGAACTTATAGTTAATGCATGTCTTATTGGACAATAAGACAACAACTAAGGTCAGTACTGGAAAGACACTATTCAAATTAGTTTAAGGGAAAGAGGGAATCATTCACACTAAGTTGGATATTTCCACTTATAGTTTAGACTTATATACTGGGGAATTAGATAATAGTCCAATAACATGGAGATTTAATGTATTATTGGATTTGGAAGAACACCATGCATTTACAATATAGAATTTATAGAAAAGATAGGGTATTGCCAAGAAATATCATGACAATAAAGAAAAGGAAAGATTATTCAGAGTTGGTCAGAAAGTATTTATTTAGAATTTTCCTCACAAAGATAAAGGTAAGAATACCAAGCTCCCAAATCAATGGCTAGGACCTTTTACTATCAGCTAAAATTTGGAATGTTAAGGGACTTATGGACCCATGTATAAAAAACAAAAAAAATAGTTTGAATATTCTTTGTTTGCAAGAATTTATTTTTTCTAGTTTTTTGTTAAAACAACCTTGAACCATTTTCTTGTTACACTATTTTTGTTATGTTTCTAAAAATGTACATGGTAAGGGAGGTGTGACAACTTTTATCTCACCAAACCTTTCACTAGTTGTTGTAGGTTAGGTTTTTGTACCAACTCAACAATTGGTTTGGACAACATTGAACTTAAAAGGATAGACCTTATGCTTATCCAACATTGATGCTTCAATTGACACAAAAAAGAGTGCCATTTTGGCCTTGGATCATTGATGAACTACCCAAGGTCAATTAGCTTGTTGGATTTCAACATGGTTAAGACTCAATATGACAAAGAAGTATTTTTCCTCATTGAAATCCCTCTGGACACAACAACAAAACAGACCATTAGTGCCTATAATAACGTCGAAATTTAGTGTATTTGAGTGCATGAATTGGGATCAATGGACGACGCAAAACCCGACGAAAAATTGTGTGTTCAGTTGGGAACCAGAATTAGCGATGGGATTAGCACCTAAAATAGCACCTAGATTATAGCCTAAAATAACACCTAGATTATCACCTAGAGTAGTGCCTAAAATAACGCCTAAATTGGTAGTTTTTCTCCCAGTCATGCTTCTTGTTTTGATTTTGGTATAGCGTTGAAAATAACTTTGGTTTGGCTTCCAAATTTACACCAAACTTTGCTTCCATTATTGCATATTTTTTTCTTCTAAAATGGCTTCCATGATTGCATCTTTTCTTGCTTCCATTTTTACTTCTGTGTTTGCTACCTGAATTGCTTTTTTTCTTTCTTCCTAGGTAGCACCAAGTTTTGCTTCCAATATTGCTTCTAGTTTGGGTTCCATTGTTTCTTCCAAAAATGCTTCCTTTTTTGCTTCTGAAGTGTGACCAAGTTTTGCTCCTTAATTGGCACTGAATTTTTCTTCCAGAATTGCTTCCTTGTTAGCTCCATGGTTTTCTTCCTTTTAGTTCCAAGGTTTGCTTCCTTTTTAGCGTTTGGTTTTGCTTCTTTTTTAGGTCCAGGGTTTTCTTCCTTTTAGTGTTGGTATTTTCTTCTTAATTAGCATCCAGTTTTGCTTCTTGTTAATCAACCAATTTATCTTCCTACTTAGATCCAAAAATAACTCCAAGCATGGCTTCCAATTTAATGTCGACTTTTACTTCCATTTTTGAGCCACATTTTTCTTCCATTTTAACAACTCATGTTGCTTCCTTTATAGCTTCCATTTATTAATTTAATATTTTTTTATTTCAATTTAGTTAATTAAATATATCATGCCTCTTAAAAATCTTATATTATTATAGAGTAATTCATATTGCATTTGAAGTATTTTACATGACAACTTTTATAAATAATTTTCAGGGAAACAAACATCTATACAAACTAACAACATCATTATACTTATTAAATCTCCATCTAAATAAAATCTACAACATACAATATATATAAAATAACAATATAATGATTATAACATGATCATCATCTATAATTAAAACAAATGAGTCAAATATACCAATATTAGATAAGTATCATGTTAAACAACTTATATCTTAAAAAAAACATATATCTCATTTGAAATTCATATCATAACATTTTTGGAGATCTTAAAAGAAATAGATATCGCATTTCAAATTTATGTAATATCATTCATGAATAAATTTAATTGAATTTGACTACATCCATCCTAAGTAGTAAAGTAAAATCATCATACATAATAAATATCCATTCAAAAATTGACAAGTCAATATTGATAAGATAATCATCATATATAACTAAAACAAGTGAAAGTCAAATATGCCAGTAGATCAATAACATGTCAAAATGATACATGGCCAACAACTAACATAAGTCAAAATGATACATGTCCAAATGAACTAAGTGAAAATGATAAATGATGTAACTCAAAATGATACAAGTCAAGATGATACATGTCCAAATGATATAAGTCAAAATGATACATGCCAGAATGATACAACTCAATAATATGGTACTGCATGTGAAAATGATATATATGATAGTAAACATGAAAAGATGCATCATAATGATATATCAACAATGATCCATGATGGAGTCTATATGATCAATGTCACTGGCTACTACCAACAACTATCTCATCATCATCAT